>CM049379.1:497500-500000 GCA_026937815.1 Etheostoma perlongum | reverse complement strand
GATGAGGTTAGTCTCTGTTGAGGTTGGGCTACATGTAGAGGATGAGGTTAGTCTCTGTTGAGGTTGGGCTACATGTAGAGGATGAGGTTAGTCTGTTGAGGTTGGGCTACATGTAGAGGATGAGGTTAGTCTCTGTTGAGGTTGGGCTACATGTAGAGGATGAGGTTAGTCTCTGTTGAGGTTGGGCTACATGTAGAGGATGAGGTTAGTCTGTTGAGGTTGGGCTACATGTAGAGGATGAGGTTAGTCTCTGTTGAGGTTGGGCTACATGTAGAGGATGAGGTTAGTCTGTTGAGGTTGGGCTACATGTAGAGGATGAGGTTAGTCTGTTGAGGTTGGGCTACATGTAGAGGATGAGGTTAGTCTGTTGAGGTTGGGCTACATGTAGAGGATGAGGTTAGTCTGTTGAGGTTGGGCTACATGTAGAGGATGAGGTTAGTCTGTTGAGGTTGGGCTACATGTAGAGGATGAGGGTCTGTTGAGGTTGGGCTACATGTAGAGGATGAGGTTAGTCTGTTGAGGTTGGGCTACATGTAGAGGATGAGGTTAGTCTGTTGAGGTTGGGCTACATGTAGAGGATGAGGCTAGTCTGTTGAGGTTGGGCTACATGTAGAGGATGAGGCTAGTCTGTTGATGTTGGGCTACATGTAGATGTAGAGGATGAGGTTAGTCTCTGTTGAGGTTGGGCTACATGTAGAGGATGAGGTTAGTCTCTGTAGAGGATGAGGTTAGTCTCTGTTGAGGTTGGGCTACATGTAGATGATGAGGTTAGTCTGTTGAGGTTGGGCTACATGTAGAGGATGAGGTTAGTCTGTTGATGTTGGGCTACATGTAGAGGATGAGGCTAGTCTGTTGATGTTGGGCTACATGTAGAGGATGAGGTTAGTCTGTTGATGTTGGGCTACATGTAGAGGATGAGGCTAGTCTGTTGATGTTGGGCTACATGTAGATGATGAGGTTAGTCTCTGTTGAGGTTGGGCTACATGTAGAGGATGAGGTTAGTCTGTTGAGGTTGGGCTACATGTAGAGGATGAGGCTAGTCTGTTGAGGTTGGGCTACATGTAGAGGATGAGGTTAGTCTCTGTTGAGGTTGGGCTACATGTAGAGGATGAGGGTTGAGGTTCTCATGTAGAGGATGTTAGTCTCTGTTGAGGTTGGGCTACATGTAGAGGATGAGGTTAGTCTCTGTTGAGGTTGGGCTACATGTAGAGGATGAGGTTAGTCTGTTGAGGTTGGGCTACATGTAGATGATGAGGTTAGTCTGTTGAGGTTGGGCTACATGTAGAGGATGAGGCTAGTCTGTTGAGGTTGGGCTACATGTAGAGGATGAGGTTAGTCTGTTGAGGTTGGGCTACATGTAGAGGATGAGGTTAGTCTCTGTTGAGGTTGGGCTACATGTAGAGGATGAGGTTAGTCTCTGTTGAGGTTGGGTGTAGAGGATGAGGTTAGTCTATTGAGGTTGGGCTACATGTAGAGGATGAGGTTAGTCTGTTGAGGTTGGGCTACATGTAGAGGATGAGGTTAGTCTCTGTTGAGGTTGGGCTACATGTACAGGATGAGGTTAGTCTGTTGAGGTTGGGCTACATGTAGAGGATGAGGTTAGTCTCTGTTGAGGTTGGGCTACATGTAGAGGATGAGGTTAGTCTCTGCTGAGGTTGGGCTACATGTAGAGGATGAGGTTAGTCTGCTGAGGTTGGGCTACATGTAGAGGATGAGGTTAGTCTCTGTTGAGGTTGGGCTACATGTGGAGGATGAGGTTAGTCTGCTGAGGTTGGGCTACATGTAGAGGATGAGGTTAGTCTCTGTTGAGGTTGGGCTACATGTAGAGGATGAGGTTAGTCTGTTGAGGTTGGGCTACATGTAGAGGATGAGGTTAGTCTCTGTTGAGGTTGGGCTACATGTAGAGGATGAGGTTAGTCTCTGTTGAGGTTGGGCTACATGTAGAGGATGAGGTTAGTCTCTGTTGAGGTTGGGCTGTGTGTGTGTGTGTGTGTGTGTGTGAGTATGTGCATGTGTGGGGGGGGGCGGTAAACACTGCAACTGATAAAACAACAACAGTGGCTGCTGTCCAATCAGGATGCAGAGCCTCAGTCCGTCTGTGTTAAATGTTAATGAACTCCCAGCAGCCACTGGGGCCGTGTAATCCGGGCCATGTCGGCGCGCTGATAAGAACCCCCCCTCCCCCCCCTCCCCCAGGAGCAGTGACACAAAGGGACAGAAACATTGTGGGGAAAACGGGACAAAAGGTAGCTTTTAAGTCCTTGTTTTTGTCTCTTTTTCCAACATTTTTGTAGTTTCTTTGGTGTGATCGGATCAGAGTGAGGATCCTGGGAACGACGGCAGCTATTGTTGGCTGTGGCGTGTGATTGGTGGAGCGTATCGGCCGCGACAGCCGGGACAAAAAGACACAGACGAAAACTAATCCCCCCCCCTCCAGACTCCTCCTCAGAGTCTGAGAAGCTGCTTCATGCTCTTATTCTCTCTCTAGAAATTATTTTAG
>CM049379.1:482500-492500 GCA_026937815.1 Etheostoma perlongum | reverse complement strand
TGTGAAGTATTAGTTTTGTGAAGTATTAGTACTGTGAAGTACTGCAGTGATCTGAATACTGTGTTGTCTCCGCAGCTTCTCCACCTCCAGACCTCCAACGCTGTCTGAGGCTCAAGATCTACGTCAGACCGACCAGTGAGTCCCTCCTCTACTAACCTGCTCGGTCGTCAACTAGTTAATTAACCAATTAGTTAGTTAACGACTTGTTAATTAACCGATTAGTTAGTTAACGACTTGTTAATTAACCGATTAGTGTCTCGTAGATAAACGTGTAAAGGGAAGGAGAGAAGAAAGGAAGTATGTCGGAGTACTTCCTGTGTCTGATGAGTACTTCCTGTGTCTGATGAGTACTTCCTGTGTCTGATGAGTACTTCCTGTGTCCTATGAGTACTTCCTGTGTCTGATGAGTACTTCCTGTGTCCTATGAGTACTTCCTGTGTCTGATGAGTACTTCCTGTGTCCTATGAGTACTTCCTGTGTCTGATGAGTACTTCCTGTCTCTTTCAGATGACTCGGTGTACGAGTCTCCGGAGCCTTTCCTGACGGACGACACCAGCGGCGGCGGCGTTGCTAGGCCCCGCCCCCCGCTGCTGGCCGCCATGTTGGTCGCCATCCTCCTCATCATCGCCTCCTCTTAGCCCCGCCCCCCGCTACCGGCCGCCATGTTGCTCGCCATCCTCCGAAAACCCAGAGACAGGAAACAAACCCGGCTGTCCGCTCAGCCAATCAGAGGAGGAGCCTGGAGTCCCGCCTCCGTTCAAGCCAATCAGAGGAGGAGCCTGGAGTCCCGCCTCCGTTCTAGCCAATCAGAATGTGAACGATTTATTTTCAAATCTGCAGAAAACTGAAACATTCTGCAAATATCGGCGTAATGCGACGGTGTTCATGACGTCGCTTCCTAACGTTCCCATGGCAACGGGGAACTTCCTGCTGAGATTTTGGGACTTTTTTGCAACTAAAACGCGGATCAGGAGACAACGCCGGTCCTCGCGTTGTTTTACTCGGAAATCGGCAGTTTATGCGGTGAAAGTGCAGCGTATTTATCAATAAACATGCAGCCTTTTGGCTGATTATGCGATCTCATAATCACGTTGTTCAGGGGGGACCGACCCCCAAAGTCCACCGATGCGTATCGGCTCCGCTGCTGAACTCTCGAGGACAGCTCAGTGCTGTTGTCACGGTGTAGTCAGGGAGATATGATCCGCCGTGAGCACCGGGGATTTAATTTTTTATATTTTAAAAATGTTTTTTACATTTTATTTTGAAAATCAACCTGTTTCATTTGTTTCTGAGCTCGATCTGCCGTGTGCTGAGTTGCCGTGGAGCTCTCCAGCGTCCGGCCAATAGGAGCTCTGCATATCTGCTCCGGAGGACTGGGGATCACCGGAACTGGAACTCAGGCGGTACGCAGATGGGACCGGGACATAGCTGGGACGCAGGCGGGACGCAGCTGGGACGCAGGCGGGACCGGGACGCAGCTGGGATGCAGCTGGGACGCAGGCGGGACCGGGACAGAGCTGGGACTGGGACGCAGCCGGGATGCAGCTGGGACTGGGACGCAGCCGGGATGCAGCTGGGACCGGGACACAGCCGGGACCGGACGCAGCCGGGATGCAGCTGGGACCGGGACACAGCTGGGACTGGGACGCAGCCGGGATGCAGCTGGGACCGGGACGCAGCCGGGACCGGGACGCAGCCGGGATGCAGCTGGGACCGGGACGCAGCCGGGACCGGGACGCAGCCGGGATGCAGCTGGGACCGGGACGCAGCCGGGACCGGGACCGGGACCAGCTGCTCTAAAGCCAGCCAAATCCTCCCGTTGACTCTAAAGGAACCCAAAGACTCCGCCACTCCACATCCGGTGGATCTCGGTGAGGTATTGTTTGACAATTTTTTATTTGGATGCCAAAACTAAAAACTGGTTTATGTTCAGATGCCAAAACTTTACTTTGCTGAGAGCATTTAGTCCTCTTCACATTATTTAAATATGTACAAAAACCAAGAAATCAAATCAGGAAAGACCCGAGAAATACGACGAGTCTACCGGCGAGACGATCAGGGAACATCAGTCGGCTGTCAGATTTAAAGGGCCCATATCATTATTATTAAAGGGCCCCCCTTATTATTAAAGGGCCCTTATTATTAAAGGGCCCATATTCTGCTCATGTCCAGGGTCATACCTGTGTTTTGAGGTGGACCAGAACAGGTTTCCATGGTTACATTTTCATAAAACACCATATTTTTGTTGTACTGCACATTGCTGCAGATCCTGTTTTTACCCTGTGTGTTCAGGTCCTGTTTTATCTCCAGAGTGAGACATCTCTCTAGTTTTATCTCCAGTGTGAGACATCTCACTAGTTTTATCTCCAGAGTGAGACATGTCTCTAGTTTTATCTCCAGAGTGAGGCATGTCTCTAGTTTTATCTCCAGAGTGAGACATCTCACTAGTTTTATCTCCAGAGTGAGACATCTCTCTGTTTTATCTCCAGAGTGAGACATCTCTCTGTTTTATCTCCAGTGTGAGACATCTCACTAGTTTTATCTCCAGAGTGAGACATCTCTCTGTTTTATCTCCAGAGTGAGACATCTCTCTGTTTTATCTCCAGAGTGAGACATCTCTCTAGTTTTATCTCCAGAGTGAGACATCTCTCTAGTTTTATCTCCAGAGTGAGACATCTCTCTGTTTTATCTCCAGAGTGAGACATCTCTCTGTTTTATCTCCAGAGTGAGACATCCCACTTCTATCCTATCTTTGAGGGACAGGAAGTAGTTCTTTTGGAGATTTTGGTGAACTAGTGTGCTGTAGCAGAGTTTTGCGATTGAGAACGAGCTAGCATGCTTTTTATTCATAATATGGGCCCTTTAAGCATGTTTAGGTGCTGAGTGGAGGACGACGGATGTTAGAGACACAAACACGCCCCCCCAAACACCAGTTCATCATTCGCTGACGGTTACAGTCACAGAAACACGGCGGGACAACGTTAACATGTTAAACTCAAGTAATGAACGCACATTGGAGCTAATATGTAGCTTTGCAAACAAAGGGGACAAGCTAACGTAGCTTCACAGGCTAACCACACAAGCTAACGGAGCTTCACAGGCTAACCGCACGAGCTAACGTAGCTTCACAGGCTAACCGCACGAGCTAACGTAGCTTCACAGGCTAACCGCACAAGCTAACGTAGCTTCACAGGCTAACCGTACAGGCTAACGTAGCTTCACAGGCTAACCGTACATGCTAACGTAGCTTCACAGGCTAACCGCATGAGCTAACGTAGCTTCACAGGCTAACCACACAAGCTAACTTAGCTTCACAGGCTAACAGTACGAGCTAACGTAGCTTGTGAAGCTACGCTAGCTTGTACCGCATTAGCTAACGTAGCTCCACATTTCTGCGACTGTAATCGTCTCCTGTGTTGAATATAAAACTAATAATCAGATCAGACTGTCGTCATGGTGGGGGGGGTCTCTCTTTCCCGCCTTCTGCAGCAGACGGCCGTTCGATTCCGTAAATCTGCCAAAGACTATCGCTAACAGGTGTCATGGTGGCCACTGCTGCCATGAAGGTTGGGGATGTTCTGGGGTGGGTGGGGGGGGAGTCAAGGTGTTTTGGTTTTTCTAAACTGTAATTTTGTTGTAAAAATACAAAAAGAATGTTAACGAAAAAAATAACGAACCAATCAGAAATGGCCTTTCCCCACTGGTGCTGAAGCCTTCTCTTCTTCTCTTCTTCTCTTCACGCCATCTGTTGCTACCAGATGTGAGAGAAAGTGCACATGTGAGCATGCTCAGATCGACCTGCTGTCGTCCTCGGGGTTAGACCCATTTTCTAAAAGTTTCTAAATCTGAAATCTGGTTTCCTTCAAAAAATAAAAGGTGGATGTTTCCTTACGACGTTAAATAACTGATCAGGTCGCTGTTTTCATCGAATTTGGGAGTTTTATTTAATTTAATAGCATTTTGAGAAGAAAAAAAATATTTAAGAACACTGAAAAAAGTGACAGAAATGTAGGAAAAAACAAGAAAAACGTCAAAACACTGAAATAATCGACAAAAAAGTGAGAAAGACCTTCGGGAAAAGTTAGAAAACTTCAACAAGTGACGAAAAATGTCGGAAAAAGCTTAAAAAAAAACATAAATGTCCCAAAAAATCCACAAAAAACTAGTGAGATGTCTCACTCTGAGATGTCTCACTCTGGAGATAAAACAGAGAGATGTCTCACTCTGGAGATAAAACTAGAGATGTCTCACTCTGGAGATAAAACAGAGAGATGTCTCACTCTGGAGAAAACTAGTGAGATGTCTCACTCTGGAGATAAAACTAGAGAGATGTCTCACTCTGGAGATAAAACAGAGAGATGTCTCACTCTGGAGATAAACTAGAGAGATGTCTCACTCTGGAGATAAAACAGAGAGATGTCTCACTCTGGAGATAAAACTAGAGAGATGTCTCACTCTGGAGATAAAACAGAGAGATGTCTCACTCTGGAGATAAAACTAGTGAGATGTCTCACTCTGGAGATAAAACTAGAGAGATGTCTCACTCTGGAGATAAAACTAGAGAGATGTCTCACTCTGGAGATAAAACTAGTGAGATGTCTCACTCTGGAGATAAAACTAGTGAGATGTCTCACTCTGGAGACAAAACAAGTGCGACGTCTCACTCTGGAGATAAAACTAGAGAGATGTCTCGCTCTGGAGACAAAACAAGTGCGACGTCTCACTCTGGAGATAAAACTAGTGAGATGTCTCACTCTGGAGATAAAACTAGAGAGATGTCTCACTCTGGAGTTAAAACAGAGAGATGTCTCACTCTGGAGATAAAACTAGTGAGATGTCTCACTCTGGAGATAAAACTAGAGAGATGTCTCACTCTGGAGATAAAACTAGTGAGATGTCTCACTCTGGAGATAAAACTAGAGAGATGTCTCACTCTGGAGATAAAACTAGTGAGATGTCTCACTCTGGAGATAAAACTAGTGAGATGTCTCACTCTGGAGATAAAACTAGAGAGATGTCTCACTCTGGAGATAAAACTAGTGAGATGTCTCACTCTGGAGATAAAACTAGTGCGATGTCTCACTCTGCAGCATTTTCATAACGTGGGCCCTTTAAAGTTCAGAGCGTGTAAATGTGCCGCGTCGTGACGTATGCGCTCGACTCACATCAGGTAGTGACACCCCCCTCCATGTGTGTCCCTGTGCAGGGGCATGCTGGGAAATGCAGTATATATATATATGAGATATGAGATCCATGAAGGAATCAGTCTGATGTTTGGTGCAGTTGTTGTTGATGTGTTTCTCCTCTATGTTCCTGCTTGCGTCACAATGCATTGTGGTCCTTGTAGTCCTGTGCTTTCTGTTTCCGAGGATGAATAAATGTTCCCAGAGGTGGGCTATTGTCAGTTTTGGTATATTTTAATTTTACATGAACTTGTGTTTCTTTGTAGTATTTTATCTTTCATTCAATAATATCAGAGTCCTCAAACAATAAAATAAAATAAACCTTGAAGTTTGTGTGTGTGTGTGTGTTTCCACCCCTATATGTTTTCACTCAGCAGCTCGTCAATGTCTGATTTTATCTGATCTTTAATAAAATCTAACGTTAATGAACAAAAGTTGTGTTGCTGCTGCTGACAGACTCAGATTATTAATCTCCACCAGACTCCATGTAAATAATCACTACTTTTAGCGTGTATAGAGCAGCATATCTCCACCAGACTCCATGTAAATAATCACTACTTTTAGCATGTATAGAGCAGCATATCTCCACCAGACTCCATGTAAATAATCACTACTTTTAGCGTGTATAGAGCAGCATATCTCCACCAGACTCCATGTAAATAATCACTACTTTTAGCGTGTATAGAGCAGCATATCTCCACCAGACTCCATGTAAATAATCACTTTTTAGCATGTATAGAGCAGCATATCTCCACCAGACTCCATGTAAATAATCACTACTTTTAGCGTGTATAGAGCAGCATATCTCCACCAGACTCCATGTAAATAATCACTACTTTTAGCGTGTATAGAGCAGCATTATCTCCACCAGACTCCATGTAAATAATCACTACTTTTAGCGTATAGAGCAGCATATCTCCACCAGACTCCATGTAAATAATCACTACTTTTAGTTGTATAGAGCAGCATATTCCACCAGACTCCATGTAAATAATCACTACTTTTAGCGTGTATAGAGCAGCATATCTCCACCAGACTCCATGTAAATAATCACTACTTTTAGCATGTATAGAGCAGCATATCTCCACCAGACTCCATGTAAATAATCACTACTTTTAGCGTGTATAGAGCAGCATATCTCCACATGTAAATGGGTGAATTAAGAGTTTATTCCAACCAGACCAGAGTGGTGATTGTTGGAACAGTGGAAAGATGAACCAAGACGGCTTTTGGTAGTTTTATTTAGTTTCTGTCCACTTTGAATGGAGTGTGTTTTACGATGATAAAAGTAGTGATTATTTACATGGAGTCTGGTGTGTAACGTGGCGTGGACAGACAGTTGGTTTTGTTGTTGTATTTATTGTATTATTCATTTATAATGTCTTTATTTATGTGTGTTTCCCTGCTATGCAACTTAATTAGAAGTAAGAGGAAGCAGAGACGGGAGACAGGAAGAGTCAGGCTGCCCTCTGCTGGTCACGTCTGCTCACTGCAGCCTCAGCTCACTGACACGCTTTATTACTTCATTATTACTTCATTATTACTTCATTATGCTTCATTATGCTTCATTATGCTCCATTATATTCATTAGTGCATGTCTCATGTAGACTTCTCACTTTGGGCGTCAGAAAGCCCGAACATTTGGATAAAAGGTTCATCAGAGAATGAAGCAACCGACGTGATGGAAAAACGACTATAAAAGGTAAAAAAAGCAATAAAGACGACTTTTAAGCACATAAAGCACCGAAAATAATCACCGGGCTCCGGAAGGCCGTCTGTCTGTGTGTGTGTGTGTGTGTGTGTGTGTGTGTATGAGGCTATATGGAAAATAAGTATTTGAACACGCTGCTATTTTGCAAGTTCTCCCACTTAGAAATCATGGATCATGTGATTTCTGGATGTTTTTTTAGATGATGTCTCTCACAGTGGACATGCACCTACGAGGACAATTTCAGACCCTCCATGATTTCTAAATGGGAGAACTTGCAAAATAGCAGCGTGTTCAAATACTTATTTACCTCACTGTATATATGTATTTATTCTACCCTGTTAAGCGTCTCTGTAGACGTCCCTGCGTCGGCTGACATCACCATGCCGGATGTGGCCGTCAGGTCACCATGGCAACGCTCGTCATCAGCTGATCTTCTTCTCTTACCAACCACGATGTCTTTGTCTCATCAGCTGATCTCTACCCAGAATCAACGTCCTTACACTAGTCCACAACCACAGAGGCTGATCTGATGGGAAAGGAGTGTGTGTGTGTGTGTGTGTGTGTGTGTGTGTGTGTGTGTGTGTGTGTTTATGTGTGTGTGTGTGTGTGTGTGTGTGTGTGTGTGTGTGTTTATGTGTGTGTGTGTGTGTGTGTGTGTATGTGGGAGATACAGCTTCAGTTCCAGTGAAATGTTATCTGTTTTTAACCCTTCAGACTCCAGTCAGCGTGGATGTTATTATTTAAGGGGAGCAGGTTTTAAGGGGGGGGGACTAAGTCCAAAAGGATAAAAATAAATAAAACTTTTTTAGTAAATGGGAATTTAACATAGGGGGTGTATACTTATACTTACAGTATTAGGGACCACTAAGGTCTATATAAAGAGACTTCAGATACAGTATTAGGGACCACTAAGGTCTATATAAAGAGACTTCAGATACAGTATTAGGGACCACTAAGGTCTATATAAAAAGACTTCAGATACAGTATTAGGGACCACTAAGGTCTATATAAAAGAGACTTCAGATACAGTATTAGGGACCACTAAGGTCTATATAAAAGAGACTTCAGATACAGTATTAGGGACCACTAAGGTCTATATAAAGAGACTTCAGATACAGTATTAGGGGACCACTAAGGTCTATATAAAGAGACTTCAGATACAGTATTAGGGACCACTAAGGTCTATATAAAGAGACTTCAGATACAGTATTAGGGACCACTAAGGTCTATATAAAAAAGACTTCAGATACAGTATTAGGGACCACTAAGGTCTATATAAAAGAGACTTCAGATACAGTATTAGGGACCACTAAGGTCTATATAAAAGAGACTTCAGATACAGTATTAGGGACCACTAAGGTCTATATAAAAGAGACTTCAGATACAGTATTAGGGACCACTAAGGTCTATATAAAAGAGACTTCAGATACAGTATTAGGGACCACTAAGGTCTATATAAAGAGACTTCAGATACAGTATTAGGGACCACTAAGGTCTATATAAAGAGACTTCAGATACAGTATTAGGGGACCACTAAGGTCTATATAAAGAGACTTCAGATACAGTATTAGGGGACCACTAAGGTCTATATAAAGAGACTTCAGATACAGTATTAGGGACCACTAAGGTCTATATAAAGAGACTTCAGATACAGTATTAGGGGACCACTAAGGTCTATATAAAGAGACTTCAGATACAGTATTAGGGACCACTAAGGTCTATATAAAGAGACTTCAGATACAGTATTAGGGACCACTAAGGTCTATATAAAGAGACTTCAGATACAGTATTAGGGGGACCACTAAGGTCGATATAAAGAGACTTCAGATCCAGTATTAGGGGGACCACTAAGGTCTATATAAAGAGACTTCAGATCCAGTATTAGGGACCACTAAGGTCTATATAAAGAGACTTCAGATCCAGTATTAGGGACCACTAAGGTCTATATAAAGAGACTTCAGATACAGTATTAGGGGACCACTAAGGTCTATATAAAGAGACTTCAGATACAGTATTAGGGGACCACTAAGGTCTATATAAAGAGACTTCAGATACAGTATTAGGGGACCACTAAGGTCGATATAAAGAGACTTCAGATACAGTATTAGGGACCACTAAGGTCTATATAAAGAGACTTCAGATACAGTATTAGGGACCACTAAGGTCTATATAAAGAGACTTCAGATACAGTATTAGGGACCACTAAGGTCTATATAAAGAGACTTCAGATACAGTATTAGGGGACCAATAAGGTCTATATAAAGAGACTTCAGATACAGTATTAGGGACCACTAAGGTCTATATAAAAGACTTCAGATACAGTATTAGGGGACCACTAAGGTCTATATAAAGAGACTTCAGATACAGTATTAGGGGGACCACTAAGGTCTATATAAAGAGACTTCAGATACAGTATTAGGGACCACTAAGGTCTATATAAAGAGACTTCAGATACAGTATTAGGGGACCACTAAGGTCTATATAAAGAGACTTCAGATCCAGTATTAGGGACCACTAAGGTCTATATAAAGAGACTTCAGATCCAGTATTAGGGACCACTAAGGTCTATATAAAGAGACTTCAGATCAGTATTAGGGACCACTAAGGTCTATATAAAGAGACTTCAGATACAGTATTAGGGGACCACTAAGGTCTATATAAAAGAGACTTCAGATACAGTATTAGGGGACCACTAAGGTCTATATAAAGAGACTTCAGATACAGTATTAGGGGACCACTAAGGTCGATATAAAGAGACTTCAGATACAGTATTAGGGACCACTAAGGTCTATATAAAGAGACTTCAGATACAGTATTAGGGACCACTAAGGTCTATATAAAGAGACTTCAGATACAGTATTAGGGACCACTAAGGTCTATATAAAGAGACTTCAGATACAGTATTAGGGACCACTAAGGTCTATATAAAGAGACTTCAGATACAGTATTAGGGACCACTAAGGTCTATATAAAGAGACTTCAGATACAGTATTAGGGACCACTAAGGTCTATATAAAGAGACTTCAGATACAGTATTAGGGACCACTAAGGTCTATATAAAGAGACTTCAGATACAGTATTAGGGGACCAATAAGGTCTATATAAA
>CM049379.1:450000-480000 GCA_026937815.1 Etheostoma perlongum | reverse complement strand
CCGTGCACTGACACTACCGGATCCCCGCCAGACCCCCGCCACATCTCCACCAGACCCCCGCCAGACCCCCGCCACATCTCCACCAGACCCCCGCCAGAACCCGCTAGAACTCCGCCCGGACCCGGATGTTCCAGCTCCGAGTCATGCCGTGCAACAGGTGAATTAACATCTAGAAACTGTCTGTTTTCTGCTAAATTCCGCTTAAAACCGGACATTTTATGTTGTTTTGTGTGTAAAATAAGATAATAACATAATAATAATTTATGTTATAATGATAGAATAAGCCTCTCACGTGCTCAGACGAGAGTCTTTCACTCTCAGCTGCGAGTCATGACCATACCATAATATAATATGTGTGTCTGCAGTGATCCGGATCGATCCATCACGATGAAACAGGGGGGTCCTGGGATCCTCCGTGACGGTGAGTTCACCTGTAATACCCCAAACATCAGATATAAAGTCCGCGTATATGTCCGTGTGTAAAGTATGTGTATATGTGTGTATATGTGTGTATATGTGTGTATACGTGTGTATATGTGTGTATATGTGTGCATGTGTGTGTATATGAGTGATATATGTATGTATGTGTGTATATGTGTGTATATGTGTGTATATGTGTGTATACGTGTGTATGTGTGTGTATATGAGTGATATATGTATGTATGTGTGTATATGTGTGTATATGTGTGTATATGTGTGTATATGTGTGTATATGTGTGTATGTGTGTGTATATGAGTGATATATGTATGTATGTGTGTATATGTGTGTATATGTGTGTATATGTGTGTATATGTGTGTATACGTGTGTATATGTGTGTATATGTCTGTATACGTGTGTATATGTGTGTATATATGTGTGTATACGTGTGTATATATGTGTATGTGTGTATACGTGTGTATATGTGTGTATAGGTGTGTATATGTGTGTATATGTGTGTATACGTGTGTATATGTGTGATATATGTGTGTATGTGTGTATATGTGTGTATAGGTGTGTATATGTGTGTATAGGTGTGTATAGGTGTGTATATGTATGTATAGGTGTGTATAGGTGTGTATATGTATGTATATGTGTGTATAGGTGTGTATATGTGTGTATATGTGTGTATACGTGTGTATATGTGTGTATATGTGTGTATATGTGTGTATACATGTGTATATGTGTGATTTATGTGTGTATGTGTGTATATGTGTGTATAGGTGTGTATACATGTGTATAAGTGTGTATAGGTGTGTATTTGTGTGTATAGGTGTGTATATGTGTGTATAGATGTGTATAGGTGTATATAGGTGTGTATATGTATGTATAGGTGTGTATATGTGTGTATAGGTGTGTATATGTATATATAGGTGTGTATATGTGTATATAGGTGTGTATATGTATGTATAGGTGTGTATATGTGTGTATAGATGTGTATAGGTGTATATAGGTGTGTATATGTATGTATAGGTGTGTATATGTGTGTATAGGTGTGTATATGTATATATAGGTGTGTATATGTGTATATAGGTGTGTATATGTATGTATAGGTGTGTATATGTATGTATAGGTGTGTATATGTATGTATAGGTGTGTATATGTGTGTATAGGTGTGTATATGTATGTATAGGTGTGTATATGTATGTATAGGTGTGTATATGTATGTATAGGTGTGTATATGTGTGTATAGGTGTGTATATGTATATAGGTGTGTATATGTGTGTATAGGTGTGTATATGTATGTATAGGTGTGTATATGTGTGTATAGGTGTGTATATGTGTATATAGGTGTGTATATGTATGTATAGGTGTGTATATGTATGTATAGGTGTGTATATGTATGTATAGGTGTGTATATGTGTGTATAGGTGTGTATATGTATGTATAGGTGTGTATATGTGTGTATAGGTGTGTATATGTATGTATAGGTGTGTATATGTGTGTATAGGTGTGTATATGTATGTATAGGTGTGTATATGTATGTATAGGTGTGTATATGTGTGTATAGGTGTGTATATGTGTGTATAGGTGTGTATATGTGTGTCTATCAAAACAGTTCCTGTGGAATCAGACCTGGTTCCTAACCCTCCTCTGTCCCCCCCAGGTTCTGGTCCCCGAGTGGTCCGCCGGGTCTGCACCAACACCCGGGAGCGCTGGCGGCAGCAGAATGTTAACGGAGCGTTCACCGAGCTGCGGAGTCTCATCCCCACGCACCCCCCCGACAGGAAGCTCAGCAAGAACCAGATCCTGCGCCTCGCCCTCCGCTACATCGGCTTCCTGGACCAGGTCCTGATGGAGCAGGACATCTTGGGGGGGCCCCGGGGCCGAGCGGGCAGCGTGGAGCATCACGTCCTGGGGGGGCCCCGGGGCCGAGCGGGCAGCGTGGAGCATCACGTCCTGGGGGGGCCCCGGGGCCGAGCAGGTAGCGTGGAGCATCATGTCCTGGGGGGGCCCCGGGGCCGAGCGGGTAGCGTGGAGCATCATGTCCTGGGGATGCCCCGGGGCCGAGCGGGTAGCGTGGAGCAGGAAGACGGATCCCAAGGGGCGATGTCGCCAAAGTCCAGCTGTGAGAGTTCAGACGGGGACTCAGACTCTGCAGGGTTCCTGCAGGTCCTCCACCTGCCCAGCAGCTGCAGCTGATCACACAGGTCCAGCACAGACGTGGTGCCGGTCGGCCATATTGGCCCCAAATAACCGACAGGGCGACTCACAGAAACTTCCTGTTCCTTCTTTTTCCCAAATTGGGAGAGATGACTCTACTCAACTCGACTCTACTCAACTCTTCTCGACTCTTCATGACTCGACTCTTCTCTTCTCGACTCTTCTCCACTCTTCATGACTCGACTCTTCTCGACTCTTCTCCACTCTTCATGACTCTACTCAACTCTTCTCGACTCTTCTCGACTCTTCATGACTCGACCCTTCATGACTCGACTCTTCTCATCTCGACTCGACACTCTTTTTGAATTTGAAGTCTTTGCTGAATGTTGTTGACATCATGAAGTTATCATTTAAACAGCTGATCGTCCGTTAAGAACATATTGTTGCATCGGACTGAGTGTTCATGTGATATTCACATTTATCGGTTTCATTTTTAATGAATTATTAGACATGTTATGATGATTATTAGACATGTTATGATTATTATTAGACATGTTATGATTATTATTAGACGTGTTATGATTATTAGACGTGTTATGATTATTATTAGACATGTTATGATTATTATTAGACATGTTATGATTATTATTAGACATGTTATGATTATCATTAGACATGTTATGATTATTATTAGACATGTTATGATTATTATTAGACGTGTTATGATTATCATTAGACGTGTTATGATTATTATTAGACGTGTTATGATTATCATTAGACGTGTTATGATTATCATTAGACGTGTTATGATTATCATTAGACGTGTTATGATTATCATTAGACGTGTTATGATTATCATTAGACGTGTTATGATTATCATTAGACATGTTATGATTATTATTAGACGTGTTACGATTATTATTAGACATGTTATGATTATTATTAGACGTGTTATGATTATTATTAGACGTGTTATGATTAATATTAGACGTGTTGAGATGAAGAGATGTATTAGTTCTGCTGTCTCAGCGGGAGAATTAGTTTCTTTTATATTAAAGGAACATTTCGTGCTTTTATTGTTTTATGAAAATCTCTTATTCTGTGTGATGATTGTTGAATGTTTTTATACAAAATGTTTCTGATCAATAAAGATTAAAGGAATTCTCTGAGTGATTTATTACTATAATTATATAATATAATTTTATTACTATTATTATTATTGAGTTTTTATACTGTGTTCTTTGAGATGCTGCTATATATTTACACGTGGCCTTTCAGGGCTGTATGTCAAAAAAGTCCTAAAAAAGTCACAGTGTAGCATGTCGAGCAAAATACAAAAAAATAATAGTAAAGTAAAATAAAAAGTAAAAATAGTAAAGAAAAGTAAAAGGTAAAAAGTAAAAATAGTAAAGAAATGTCATTCATTGTACGTCGAAAAAAATAACAAATAAAAAAGTCATAGTATAGTATTTAAAAATATTACAAGAAAATAATAGCATAGTATGTTGAAAATGGTAAAAAGTCAAAGTACAGTATGTCAAAAATGTAAAAAAGTCATAGTATAGCATGTCGAGCAAAATAAATAAATAATAGTAGAGTATGTCGAAAATAGTAAGAAAAATATCATTCAATGTACGTCGAAAGAAATAACAGATAAAAAAGTCATAGTACAGTATTTAAAAATACTACAAAAAATAATAGTATAGTATGTCGAAAAGTAAAAAAAGTAATATTAAGTATGTCAAAAAAGTAAAAAAGTCAAAGTATAGTAAGTCATAAAAGTAAAAAGTCGTAGTATAGTATGTAAAAAAGTAAACAAAAAGTCATAGTATAGTATGTCGAAAAAGTAAAAAGTCGTAGTATAGTATGTAAAAAAGTAAACAAAAAGTCAAAGTATAGTATGTCGAAAAAGTATAAAAGTTGTAGTATAGTATGTCAAAAAAGTAAAAAAAGTCATAGTATAGTACGTCAAAAAAGAAAAACTCGTAGTATAGTACGTCGAAAAAGTATGAAAGTAATAGTATAGTATGTTGAAAAAGTATGAAAGTAATAGTATAGTATGTCAAAGAGTAAAAAGTCATAGTATAGTATGTTGAAAAAGTATAAAAGTAATAGTATAGTATGTTGAAAAAATATAAAAGACATAGTATAGTATGTCAAAAAAGTATGAAAGTAATAGCATAGTATGTCAAAAAAGTAAAAAGTCGTAGTATAGTATGTCAAAAAGTATAAAAGTCGTAGTATAGTATGTTGAACAAGTATAAAAGTCATAGTATAGTAAGTCAAAAAAGTATAAAGTCGTAGTATAGTATGTCCAAAAGTCGTAGTATGTTATGTCAAAAAAGTAAACAAGTCATAGTATAGTATGTCAAAAAAGTAAACAAAAAGACATAGTATAGTATGTCAAAAAAGTATAAAAGTCGTAGTATAGTATGTCAAAAAAGTAAAAAAAAGTCGTAGTATAGTATGTAAAAAAGTAAAAAAGTCATAGTATAGTATGTCAAAAAAGTATAAAGTCGTAGTATAGTATGTTGAAAAGTCATAGTATAGTATGTCAAAAAAGTAAAAAGTCATAATATAGTATGTCAAATAAGTATAAAAGTCATAGTATAGTACGTCAAAAAAGTATAAACGTCGTAGTATAGTACGTCGAAAAAGTATGAAAGTAATAGTATAGTATGTTGAAAAAATAAAAAGTCATAGTATAGTATGTTGAAAAAGTATAAAAGTCGTAGTATAGTATGTCAAAAAGTATAAAAGTTGTAGTATAGTATGTTGAAAAGTATAAAAGTCGTAGTATAGTATGTTGAAAAGTATAAAAGTCGTAGTATAGTATGTTGAAAAGTATAAAAGTCGTAGTATAGTATGTTGAAAAGTAAAAAGTCGTAGTATAGTATGTTGAAAAGTATAAAGTTGTAGTATAGTATGTTGAAAAGTATAAAGTTGTAGTATAGTATGTCGAAAAAATAAAAAAGACATAGTATAGTATGTTGAAAAAGTATAAAAGTAATAGTATAGTATGTTGAAAAAATATAAAAGACATAGTATAGTATGTCAAAAAAGTATGAAAGTAATAGCATAGTATGTCAAAAAAGTAAAAAGTCGTAGTATAGTATGTCAAAAAGTATAAAAGTCGTAGTATAGTATGTTGAACAAGTATAAAAGTCATAGTATAGTAAGTCAAAAAAGTATAAAGTCGTAGTATAGTATGTCCAAAAGTCGTAGTATGTTATGTCAAAAAAGTAAACAAGTCATAGTATAGTATGTCAAAAAAGTAAACAAAAGACATAGTATAGTATGTCAAAAAAGTATAAAAAGTATAGTATGTCAAAAAAGTAAAAAAAAGTCGTAGTATAGTATGTCAAAAAAGTAAAAAAGTCGTAGTATAGTATGTAAAAAGTAAAAAAGTCATAGTATAGTATGTCAAAAAAGAATAAAGTCGTAGTATAGTATGTTGAAAAGTCATAGTATAGTATGTCAAAAAAGTAAAAAAGTCATAATATAGTATGTCAAATAAGTATAAAAGTCATAGTATAGTACGTCAAAAAAGTATAAACGTCGTAGTATAGTACGTCGAAAAAGTATGAAAGTAATAGTATAGTATGTTGAAAAAATAAAAAGTCATAGTATAGTATGTTGAAAAAGTATAAAAGTCGTAGTATAGTATGTCAAAAAGTATAAAAGTTGTAGTATAGTATGTTGAAAAGTATAAAAGTCGTAGTATAGTATGTTGAAAAGTATAAAAGTCGTAGTATAGTATGTTGAAAAGTATAAAAGTCGTAGTATAGTATGTTGAAAAGTAAAAAGTCGTAGTATAGTATGTTGAAAAGTATAAAGTTGTAGTATAGTATGTTGAAAAGTATAAAGTTGTAGTATAGTATGTTGAAAAGTAAAAAGTCGTAGTATAGTATGTTGTAAAAAAAGTATAAAAAGTCATAGTATAGTATGTTGAAAAGTAAAAAGTTGTAGTATAGTATGTTGAAAAGTATAAAAGTCATAGTATAGTATGTTGAAAAGTATAAAAGTTGTAGTATATTATGTTGAAAAGTATAAAGTTGTAGTATAGTATGTTGAAAAGTAAAAAGTCGTAGTATAGTATGTTGAAAAGTATAAAAAGTATAGTATGTTGAAAAGTATAAAGTATGTTCAAAAATGTATAAAAAAAGTCGTAGTATAGTATGTTGAAAAGTAAAAAGTCGTAGTATAGTATGTTGAAAAGTATAAAAGTCATAGTATAGTATGTTGAAAAGTATAAAAGTCGTAGTATAGTATGTTGAAAAAGTATAAAGTTGTAAAATGTTGAAAATATAAAAGTCGTAGTATAGTATGTTGAAAAGTAAAAATCGCAAAAATGTATAAAAGTATATAGTATGTTGAAAAAGTAAAAAGTCATAGTATAGTATGTTGAAAAAGTATAAAAGTCGTAGTATAGTATGTTCAAAAAAGTATAAAAGTCGTAGTATAGTATGTCAAAAAAGTATAAAAAAAAGTCATAGTATAAAAGTATGTAAAAAAAAGTAAAAAGTAAAAAGTCGTAGTATAGTATGTCAAAAAAGTAAAAAGTATAGTATAGTATGTTAGTAGTATAGTATGTCAAAAAAGTATAAAAAGTCATAGTATAGTATGTCAAAAAAGTAAAAAGTCATAGTATAGTATGTCAAAAAAGTAAAAAAAGTCATAGTATAGTATGTCAAAAAGTATAAAAAGTATAGTAAAAGTCATAGTATAGTATGTCAAAAAAGTAAAAAGTCATATAGTATAGTATGTCAAAAAAGTATAAAAGTCATAGTATAGTACGTCAAAAAAGTATAAACGTATAGTATGTCAAAAAGTAAAAAGTCATAGTATAGTATGTTGAAAAATAAAAGTCATAGTATAGTATGTTGAAAAAGTATAAAAGTCGTAGTATAAATGTGAAAAGTATAAAGTTGTAGTATAGTATGTTGAAAAAGTATAAAAGTCGTAGTATAGTATGTTGAAAAGTATAAAAGTCATAGTATAGTATGTTGAAAAGTATAAAAGTCGTAGTATAGTATGTTGAAAAGTATAAAGTTGTAGTATAGTATGTTGAAAAGTATAAAGTTGTAGTATAGTATGTTGAAAAGTAAAAAGTCGTAGTATAGTATGTTGAAAAGTATAAAAGTCATAGTATAGTATGTTGAAAAGTATAAAGTTGTAGTATAGTATGTTGAAAAGTATAAAAGTCGTAGTATAGTATGTTGAAAAGTAAAAAGTCGTAGTATAGTATGTTGAAAAGTATAAAAGTCATAGTATAGTATGTTGAAAAGTATAAAGTTGTAGTATATTATGTTGAAAAGTATAAAGTTGTAGTATAGTATGTTGAAAAGTATAAAAGTCGTAGTATAGTATGTTGAAAAGTAAAAAGTCGTAGTATAGTATGTTGAAATGTATAAAAGTCGTAGTATAGTATGTTGAAAAGTAAAAAGTTGTAGTATAGTATGTTGAAAAGTATAAAAGTCGTAGTATAGTATGTTGAAAAGTTTAAAAGTCGAAGTATAGTACGTTGAAAAGTATAAAAGTCGTAGTATAGTATGATGAAAAGTATAAAAGTCGTAGTATAGTATGTTGAAAAGTATAAAAGTCGTAGTATAGTATGTTGAAAAGTATAAAAGTCGTAGTATAGAACGTTGAAAAGTATAAAAAGTCGTAGTATAGTATGATGAAAAGTATAAAAGTCATAGTATAGTATGTTGAAAAAGTATAAAAAGTCATAGTATAGTATGTTGAAAAGTATAAAAGTCGTAGTATAGTATGTTGAAAAGTATAAAAAAGTATGTTGAAAAGTAAAAAGTCATAGTATAGTATGTTGAAAAGTATAAAAGTCATAGTATAGTACGTTGAAAAGTATAAAAGTCATAGTATAGTATGTTGAAAAGTAAAAAGTTGTAGTATAGTATGTTGAAAAGTAAAAAGTCATAGTATAGTATGTCAAAAAAGTAAAAAAAAGTCATAGTATAGTATGTTCAAAAAAGTAAAAAGTCATAGTATAGTATGTAAAAAAGTAAAAAGTCATAGTATAGTATGTCAAAAAGTATAAAAGTCATAGTATAGTATGTTGAAAAAGTCATAAAGTATGTCAAAAAGTAAAAAAGTCATAGTATAGTATGTAAAAAAGTATAAAAAGTCATAGTATAGTATGTCAAAAAGTATGAAAGTAATAGTATAGTATGTCAAAAAAAATAAAAGTCATAGTATAGTATGTCAAAAAAGTAAAAAAAGTCATAGTATAGTATGTCGAAAAATAAAAAAGTCATAGTATAGTATGTTGAAAAAGTATAAAAGTCATAGTATAGTATGTTGAAAAAATAAAAAGTCATAGTATAGTATGTCAAAAAAGTAAAAAAAAGTCGTAGTATAGTATGTCAAAAAAGTATAAAAGTCATAGTATAGTATGTAAAAAAGTAAAAAAGTCATAGTATAGTATGTCAAAAAAGTATAAAGTCGTAGTATAGTATGTTGAAAAGTCATAGTATAGTATGTCAAAAAAGTAAAAAAGTCATAGTATAGTACGTCAAAAAAGTATAAACGTCGTAGTATAGTACGTCGAAAAAGTATGAAAGTAATAGTATAGTATGTTGAAAAAATAAAAAGTCATAGTATAGTATGTCAAAAAGTATAAAAGTCGTAGTATAGTATGTCGAAAAAATAAAAAAGACATAGTATAGTATGTTGAAAAAGTATAAAAGTAATAGTATAGTATGTTGAAAAGTATAAAAGTCAAAGTATAGTATGTCAAAAAAGTAAACAAAAAGTTGTAGTATAGTATGTTGAAAAGTATAAAAGTTGTAGTATAGTATGTTGAAAAGTAAAAAGTCGTAGTATAGTATGTTGAAAAGTATAAAAGTCATAGTATAGTATGTTGAAAAAGTAAAAAGTCGTAGTATAGTATGTTGAAAAGTATAAAAGTCGTAGTATAGTATGTTGAAAAAGTAAAAAGTCATAGTATAGTATGTTGAAAAGTATAAAAGTTGTAGTATAGTATGTTGAAAAGTAAAAAGTCGTAGTATAGTATGTTGAAAAGTATAAAAGTCGTAGTATAGTATGTCAAAAAAAAAAAAAGTTGTAGTATAGTATGTTGAAAAGTATAAAAGTTGTAGTATAGTATGTTGAAAAGTAAAAAGTCGTAGTATAGTATGTTGAAAAGTATAAAAGTCGTAGTATAGTATGTTGAAAAGTAAAAAGTCGTAGTATAGTATGTTGAAAAGTATAAAAGTCGTAGTATAGTATGTTGAAAAGTATAAAAGTCGTAGTATAGTATGTTGAAAAGTATAAAAAGTCATAGTATAGTATGTTGAAAAGTATAAAAAAGTATAGTATGTGAAAAAGTATAAAAAGTCATAGTATAGTATGTTGAAAAGTATAAAAGTCATAGTATAGTATGTCAAAAAAAGTATAAAAGTCAAGTATAGTATGTCAAAAAAGTATAAAAAGTTGTAGTATAGTATGTCAAAAAAGTATAAAAAGTCGTAGTATAGTATGTTGAAAAAAGTATAAAAGTTGTAGTATAGTATGTTGAAAAAGTAAAAAGTCGTAGTATAGTATGTTGAAAAGTATAAAAGTTGTAGTATAGTACGTTGAAAAGTAAAAAGTCATAGTATAGTATGTTGAAAAGTATAAAAGTCGTAGTATAGTATGTTGAAAAGTAAAAAGTTGTAGTATAGTATGTTGAAAAGTAAAAAGTCGTAGTATAGTATGTTGAAAAGTATAAAAGTCGTAGTATAGTATGTTGAAAAAGTAAAAAAGTCGTAGTATAGTATGTTGAAAAGTATAAAAGTCATAGTATAGTATGTTGAAAAAGTATAAAAGTCGTAGTATAGTATGTTGAAAAAATTAAAAAGTCATAGTATAGTATGTCAAAAAAGTATAAAAGTCGTAGTATAGTATGTTGAAAAAGTAAAGAAGTCATAGTATAGTATGTCAAAAAAGTAAAAAAGTCATAGTATAGTATGTCAAAAAGTATAAAGTCATAGTATAGTATGTCAAAAAAATTAAAAGTCGTAGTATAGTATGTTGAAAAAGTATAAAAGTCATAGTATAGTATGTCAAAAAGTATATAAAGTCGTAGTATAGTATGTCCAAAAGTCATTAGTATATTATGTCAAAAAAGTAAACAAGTCATAGTATAGTATGTCAAAAAAGTAAACAAAAAGACATAGTATAGTATGTCAAAAAAGTATAAAGTCGTAGTATAGTATGTCAAAAAGTCATAGTATAGTATGTCAAAAAAAGTCATAGTATAATACGTCAAAAAAGTATAAAAGTCGTAGTATATTATGTCAAAAAAGTAAAAAAAAGTCATAGTATAGTATGTCGAAAAAATTAAAAAAGTCATAGTATAGTATGTCAAAAAAGTATAAAAGTCATAGTATAGTATGTTGAAAAAGTAAAAAAGTCATAGTATAGTATGTCAAAAAGTATGAAAGTAATAGTATAGTATGTCAAAAAAGTATAAAAGTCATAGTATAGTAAGTCAAAAAAGTATAAAGTCGTAGTATAGTATGTTGAAAATGTAAAGAAGTCATAGTATAGTATGTCAAAAAAGTAAAAAAGTCATAGTATAGTATGTCAAAAAGTATAAAAGTCATAGTATAGTATGTCAAAAAAAAGTATAAAAAGTCATAGTATAGTATGTCAAAAAGTATAAAAAGTCATAGTATAGTAAAAAAAAAAAGTATAAAAGTCATAGTATAGTATGTTGAAAAGTATAAAAGTCATAGTATAGTATGTCAAAAAGTAAAAAAGTATAGTATGTTGAAAAAGTAAAAAGTCATAGTATAGTATGTCAAAAAAGTAAAAAGTCATAGTATAGTATGTTGAAAAGTATAAAAGTCATAGTATAGTATGTTGAAAAGTATAAAAAAAGTATAGTAGTATAGTATGTTGAAAAGTATAAAAAAATAGTATAGTATGTTGAAAAAGTAAAAAGTCATAGTATAGTATGTCAAAAAAACAAAAAGTTGTAGTATAGTATGTTGAAAAGTAATAAAAGTCATAGTATAGTATGTTGAAAAAGTAAAAAAGTCATAGTATAGTATGTCAAAAAGTATAAAGTCATAGTATAGTATGTCAAAAAAGTAAAAAGTCATAGTATAGTATGTTGAAAAGTATAAAAGTCATAGTATAGTATGTCAAAAAGTAAAAGTCATAGTATAGTATGTTGAAAAGTATAAAAGTCATAGTATAGTATGTCAAAAAGTAAAAAAAAGTCATAGTATAGTATGTTGAAAAGTATAAAAGTCATAGTATAGTATGTCAAAAAAAGTAAAAAAGTAGTATAGTATGTCAAAAAAAAAGTAAAAAAAAGTCATAGTATAGTATGTTGAAAAAGTATAAAAAGTCATAGTATAGTATGTCAAAAAGTATAAAAGTCGTAGTATAGTATGTTGAAAAAGTAAAAAGTCATAGTATAGTATGTCAAAAAAAAAAAAGTCATGGTATAGTATGTCAAAAAGTATAAAAGTCATAGTATGTATGTCAAAAAATAAAAAGTCATAGTATAGTATGTTGAAAAAGTATAAAGTCATAGTATAGTATGTTGAAAAAGTAAAAAGTCATAGTATAGTATGTTGAAAAAGTATAAAAGTCATAGTATAGTATGTCAAAAAAGTATAAAAAGTTGTAGTATAGTATGTTGAAAAGTATAAAAAGTAGTATAGTATGTCAAAAAGTAAAAAGTCATAGTATAGTATGTCAAAAATTAAAAAGTATAGTATGTCAAAACAAAAAGTCATAGTATAGTATGTCAAAAAAGTATAAAGTCATAGTATAGTATGTCAAAAAGTCATAGTAAAGTATGTCAAAAAAAGTATAGTATGTTGTCAAAAAAGTAAAAAGTCATAGTATATTATGTCAAAAAAGTAAAAAAGTCATAGTATAGTATGTTGAAAAAAATTAAAAAGTCATAGTATAGTATGTCAAAAAGTATAAAAAATCATAGTATAGTATGTTGAAAAAAGTAAAAAGTCATAGTATAGTATGTCAAAAGTATAAAAGTCATAGTATAGTATGTCAAAAAAGTATAAAAAGTCATAGTATAGTAAGTCAAAAAAGTATAAAGTCGTAGTATAGTATGTTGAAAATGTAAAGAAGTCATAGTATAGTATGTCAAAAAAGTAAAAAAGTCATAGTATAGTATGTCAAAAAAGTATAAAAGTCATAGTATAGTATGTCAAAAAAGTATAAAAGTCATAGTATAGTATGTTGAAAAAGTATAAAAGTCATAGTATAGTAAAAAAAGTATAAAAAGTCATAGTATAGTATGTTGAAAAAGTATAAAAAGTCATAGTATAGTATGTTCAAAAAGTAAAAAAGTCGTAGTATAGTATGTTGAAAAAGTATAAAAGTCATAGTATAGTATGTTGAAAAAGTAAAAAATAGTATAGTATGTTGAAAAGTATAAAGTCATAGTATAGTATGTTGAAAAGTATAAAAGTCATAGTATAGTATGTCAAAAAATAAAAGTCATAGTATAGTATGTTGAAAAAGTAAAAAGTCATAGTATAGTATGTCAAAAAGTATAAAAAGTCAGTATAGTATGTTGAAAAAAGTAAAAAGTCATAGTATAGTATGTCAAAAAAAAGTAAAAAGTCATAGTATAGTATGTCAAAAAAGTAAAAAGTCATAGTATAGTATGTCAAAAAGTAAAAAGTCATAGTATAGTATGTTGAAAAGTATAAAAGTCATAGTATAGTATGTCAAAAAAAGTAAAAGTCATAGTATAGTATGTTCCAAAAAGTATAGTATGTATGTCAAAAAGTAAAAAGTCATAGTATAGTATGTCAAAAAGTAAAAATAAAAGACATAGTATAGTATGTCAAAAAAAAAGTATAAAAGTCATAGTATAGTATGTCAAAAAGTATAAAAGTCATAGTATAGTATGTCAAAAAAGTAAAAAAAGTCATAGTATAGTATGTCGAAAAAAAAAGTAAAAAGTCATAGTATAGTATGTCAAAAAAAAAAAGTAAAAAGTCGTAGTATAGTATGTTGAAAAGTCATAGTATAGTATGTCAAAAAGTCATAGTATAGTATGTCAAATAAGTATAAAAGTCATAGTATAGTATGTCAAAAAGTAGTCATAGTATAGTATGAAAAAGTATGAAAGTAATAGTATAGTATGTTGAAAAAATAAAAAGTCATAGTATAGTATGTTGAAAAAGTATAAAAGTCATAGTATAGTATGTCAAAAAGTATAAAAAAAAGTTGTTAGTATAGTATGTTGAAAAGTATAAAAGTCATAGTATAGTATGTTGAAAAGTATAAAAAGTCGTAGTATAGTATGTTGAAAAGTATAAAAAGTCATAGTATAGTATGTTGAAAAGTAAAAAGTCGTAGTATAGTATGTTCAAAAAAAGTATAAAAAGTCATAGTATAGTATGTTGAAAAGTATAAAGTTGTAGTATAGTATGTTGAAAAGTAAAAAAGTCATAGTATAGTATAGTATGTTGAAAAGTATAAAAAGTATAGTATAGTATGTTGAAAAGTAAAAAGTCGTAGTATAGTATGTTGAAAAAAGTATAAAAGTCATAGTATAGTATGTTGAAAAGTAAAAAGTCATAGTATAGTATGTTGAAAAGTATAAAAAGTTGTAGTATAGTATGTTGAAAAGTATAAAAAGTTGTAGTATAGTATGTTAAAAAAAGTATAAAAAGTCAGTATAGTATGTTGAAAAAAATAAAAAGTCATAGTATAGTATGTTGAAAAGTATAAAAGTCATAGTATAGTATGTTCAAAAAAGTAAAAAAGTCATAGTATAGTATGTTGAAAAAGTTTAAAAAGTCATAGTATAGTATGTTGAAAAGTATAAAAGTCATAGTATAGTATGTTGAAAAAGTATAAAGTCGTAGTATAGTATGTTGAAAAGTATAAAAGTCGTAGTATAGTATGTTGAAAAGTATAAAAGTCATAGTATAGTATGTTGAAAAGTATAAAAGTCGTAGTATAGTATGTTGAAAAGTATAAAAGTCATAGTATAGTATGTTGAAAAAGTAAAAAAGTCATAGTATAGTATGTTGAAAAAGTATAAAAGTCATAGTATAGTATGTCAAAAAAGTAAACAAAAAGACATAGTATAGTATGTCAAAAAGTAAAAAAAGTCATAGTATAGTATGTCAAAAAAGTAAAAAGTCATAGTATAGTATGTCAAAAAAGTAAAAAAGTCATAGTATAGTATGTCAAAAAAGTAAAAAGTCATAGTATAGTATGTTGAAAAAGTACAAAAAAGTCATAGTATAGTATGTTCAAAACTTCAAAAAAGTCATAGTATAGTATGTCAAAAAGTAAAAAGTCATAGTATAGTATGTTGAAAAGTATAAAAGTCGTAGTATAGTATGTCAAAAAGTATAAAAGTCATAGTATAGTATGTTGAAAAAATAAAAAGTCATAGTATAGTATGTTGAAAAAGTATAAAAGTCATAGTATAGTATGTGAAAAAGTATAAAAGTTGTAGTATAGTATGTTGAAAAGTATAAAAGTCATAGTATAGTATGTGAAAAGTATAAAAGTCGTAGTATAGTATGTTCAAAAAAGTAAAAAAGTCATAGTATAGTATGTTGAAAAAAGTAAAAAGTCATAGTATAGTATGTTGAAAAGTATAAAGTTGTAGTATAGTATGTTCAAAAAGTAAAAGTTGTAGTATAGTATGTCAAAAAGTAAAAAGTCATAGTATAGTATGTTAAAAAGTATAAAAGTCATAGTATAGTATGTTCAAAAAGTAAAAAGTCGTAGTATAGTATGTTGAAAAGTATAAAAGTCATAGTATAGTATGTTGAAAAGTAAAAAGTCATAGTATATTATGTTGAAAAAGTATAAAAGTTGTAGTATAGTATGTTGAAAAAGTATAAAAGTAATAGTATAGTATGTTGAAAAGTAAAAAGTCATAGTATAGTATGTTGAAAAGTATAAAGTTGTAGTATAGTATGTTGAAAAGTAAAAAGTCATAGTATAGTATGTTGAAAAGTATAAAAAGTCATAGTATAGTATGTTGAAAAGTTATAAAAGTCGTAGTATAGTATGTTGAAAAGTATAAAAGTCATAGTATAGTATGTTGAAAAGTATAAAAGTCATAGTATAGTATGTTGAAAAGTATAAAAGTCGTAGTATAGTATGTTGAAAAGTATAAAAGTTGTAGTATAGTATGTTGAAAAGTAAAAAGTCATAGTATAGTATGTTGAAAAGTATAAAAGTCATAGTATAGTATGTTGAAAAAGTATAAAAGTCATAGTATAGTATGTCAAAAAGTAAAAAGTCATAGTATAGTATGTCAAAAAGTAAAAGTCATAGTATAGTATGTTCAAAAAAAGTATAAAAAAGTCATAGTATAGTATGTTGAAAAGTATAAAAGTCATAGTATAGTATGTTCAAAAAGTAAAAAAGTTGTAGTATAGTATGTTGAAAAGTATAAAAAGTCATAGTATAGTATGTTCAAAAAGTATAAAAGTCATAGTATAGTATGTCTAAAAAGTAAAAAAAAGTCATAGTATAGTATGTCAAAAAAGTAAAAAGTCATAGTATAGTATGTTGAAAAAGTAAAAAAGTCATAGTATAGTATGTTGAAAAGTATAAAAGTCATAGTATAGTATGTCAAAAAGTATAAAAGTTGTAGTATAGTATGTTGAAAAGTATAAAAGTTCATAGTATAGTATGTTGAAAAGTATAAAAGTTGTAGTATAGTATGTTCAAAAAGTAAAAAAAGTCATAGTATAGTATGTTGAAAAGTATAAAAGTCATAGTATAGTATGTCAAAAAGTAAAAAGTCGTAGTATAGTATGTTGAAAAGTATAAAAAGTCATAGTATAGTATGTTGAAAAGTATAAAAAGTCATAGTATAGTATGTTGAAAAGTATAAAAGTCATAGTATAGTATGTTGAAAAGTATAAAAGTCATAGTATAGTATGTTGAAAAAGTAAAAAAGTCATAGTATAGTATGTCAAAAAAGTATAAAAGTCGTAGTATAGTATGTTGAAAAAGTAAAAAGTCATAGTATAGTATGTCAAAAAAGTAAAAAAGTCATAGTATAGTATGTCAAAAAGTATAAAAGTCATAGTATAGTATGTCAAAAAAGTAAAAAGTCATAGTATAGTATGTTGAACAAGTATAAAAGTCATAGTATAGTAAGTCAAAAAAGTATAAAGTCGTAGTATAGTATGTCAAAAGTAAATAGTCATAGTATATTATGTCAAAAAAAAAAGTAAAAAGTCATAGTATAGTATGTCAAAAAGTAAAAAAAAGACATAGTATAGTATGTCAAAAAGTATAAAGTCGTAGTATAGTATGTCAAAAAGTCATAGTATAGTAAAAAAGTCATAGTATAATGTCAAAAAGTATAAAAGTGTAGTATATTATGTAAAAAAAAGTGAAAAAAAAAGTCATAGTATAGTATGTCGAAAAAATTAAAAAAGTCATAGTATAGTATGTCAAAAAAGTATAAAAGTCGTAGTATAGTATGTTGAAAAAGTAAAAAGTCATAGTATAGTATGTCAAAAAGTATAAAAGTCATAGTATAGTATGTCAAAAAAAAGTATAAAAGTCATAGTATAGTATGTCAAAAAGTATAAAGTCATAGTATAGTATGTTGAAAAGTAAAAAGTCATAGTATAGTATGTTGAAAAAAACTTCATAAAAAGTCATAGTATAGTATGTCAAAAAAGTATAAAAGTCATATATATAGTATGTCAAAAAAGTATAAAAAGTCATAGTATAGTATGTTGAAAAGTATAAAAGTCATAGTATAGTATGTTAAAAAGTATAAAAAGTTGTAGTATAGTATGTTGAAAAGTAAAAAGTCGTAGTATAGTATGTTGAAAAGTATAAAAGTCATAGTATAGTATGTTGAAAAGTATAAAAAGTCATAGTATAGTATGTTGAAAAGTATAAAAAGTCATAGTATAGTATGTTGAAAAGTTAAAAGTCATAGTATAGTATGTTGAAAAGTAAAAAGTCGTAGTATAGTATGTTGAAAAAGTATAAAAGTCATAGTATAGTATGTCAAAAAAAGTAAAAAAAGTCATAGTATAGTATGTTGAAAAAGTAAAAAAAGTCATAGTATAGTATGTCAAAAAACTTATAAAAGTCGTAGTATAGTATGTTGAAAAGTAAAAAGTCATAGTATAGTATGTCAAAAAGTAAAAAGTCATAGTATAGTATGTCAAAAAATAAAAAGTCATAGTATAGTATGTCAAAAAGTAAAAAGTCATAGTATAGTATGTTGAAAAGTATAAAAAGTCATAGTATAGTATGTCAAAAAAGTATAAAAGTCATAGTATAGTATGTGTCAAAAAGTAAAAGTAGTATAGTATGTCAAAAAGTAAAAAGTCATAGTATAGTATGTCAAAAAAAAAAAAAAGTCATAGTATAGTATGTCAAAAAAATAAAAGTCATAGTATAGTATGTCAAAAAGTCATAGTATAGTATGTCAAAAAAGTCATAGTATAGTATGTCAAAAAAAGTATAAAAAATAGTATATTATGTCAAAAAGTAAAAAAGTCATAGTATAGTATGTCTAAAAAATTAAAAAAGTCATAGTATAGTATGTCAAAAAAAGTATAAAAAGTCATAGTATAGTATGTTGAAAAAGTAAAAAAGTCATAGTATAGTATGTCAAAAAGTATGAAAGTAATAGTATAGTATGTCAAAAAAGTATAAAAGTCATAGTATAGTAAGTCAAAAAAGTATAAAAGTCGTAGTATAGTATGTTGAAAATGTAAAAAGTCATAGTATAGTATGTCAAAAAAGTAAAAAGTCATAGTATAGTATGTCAAAAAAGTATAAAAGTCATAGTATAGTATGTCAAAAAGTATAAAAGTCATAGTATAGTATGTTGAACAAGTATAAAAAGTCATAGTATAGTATGTCAAAAAAAGTAAAAAAGTCATAGTATAGTATGTTCAAAAAAGTATAAAAGTCATAGTATAGTATGTTGAAAAGTAAAAAGTAGTATAGTATGTCAAAAAAAGTATAAAAGTCGTAGTATAGTATGTTGAAAAGTATAAAAGTCATAGTATAGTATGTTGAAAAAGTATAAAAGTCATAGTATAGTATGTCAAAAAAGTATAAAAGTCGTAGTATAGTATGTTGAAAAAGTATAAAAGTCATAGTATAGTATGTTGAAAAGTATAAAAGTCATAGTATAGTATGTCAAAAAAAACAAAAACATAGTATAGTATGTCAAAAAGTATAAAAGTCATAGTATAGTATGTCAAAAAAAATAAAAAGTCATAGTATAGTATGTTGAAAATAAAAAGTCATAGTATAGTATCAAAAAAATTATAAAAGTCATAGTATAGTATGTTCAAAAAGTAAAAAGTCATAGTATAGTATGTTGAACAAGTATAAAAGTCATAGTATAGTATGTCAAAAAAGTAAAAAGTCGTAGTATAGTATGTTGAAAAGTATAAAAGTCGTAGTATAGTATGTTGAAAAGTAAAAAGTTGTAGTATAGTATGTTGTCAAAAAAGTATAAAAAGTCATAGTATAGTATGTCAAAAAGTAAAAAGTCATAGTATAGTATGTTGAAAAGTAAAAAAGTCATAGTATAGTATGTCAAAAAGTAAAAGTCATAGTATAGTATGTCAAAAAAGTATAAAAAGTCATAGTATAGTATGTCAAAAAGTTAAAAGTCATAGTATAGTATGTTGAAAAGTAAAAAGTCATAGTATAGTATGTTGAAAAAGTATAAAAGTCATAGTATAGTATGTTGAAAAATATAAAAGTCATAGTATAGTATGTTCAAAAAAGTATAAAAAGTCATAGTATAGTATGTCAAAAAGTATAAAAAGTCATAGTATAGTATGTCAAAAAAGTAAAAAAGTCATAGTATAGTATGTCAAAAAGTAAAAAAGTCATAGTATAGTATGTCAAAAAAGTATAAAAGTCATAGTATAGTATGTCAAAAAGTATAAAAGTCATAGTATAGTATGTCAAAAAAGTATAAAAAGTCATAGTATAGTATGTCAAAAAAAAGTCATAAAAAAGTCATAGTAAGTATGTCAAAAAGTCATAGTCATATAATATGTCAAAAAGTATAAAAGTCATAGTATAGTATGTCAAAAAGTAAAAAAGTCATAGTATAGTATGTCAAAAAAATCATAAAAAGTCATAGTATAGTATGTCAAAAAAATAAAAAGTATAGTATGTTGAAAAAAGTAAAAAAAGTCATAGTATAGTATGTCAAAAAGTATGAAAGTAATAGTATAGTATGTCAAAAAGTATAAAAGTCATAGTATAGTATGTCAAAAAGTATAAAAGTCATAGTATAGTATGTTGAAAAGTATAAAAGTCATAGTATAGTATGTCAAAAAGTAAAAAGTCATAGTATAGTATGTCAAAAAGTATAAAAGTCATAGTATAGTATGTCAAAAAGTATAAAAAGTCATAGTATAGTATGTTGAAAAGTATAAAGTCATAGTATAGTATGTCAAAAAAGTAAAAAGTCATAGTATAGTATGTTGAAAATATAAAAAAAGTCATAGTATAGTATGTCAAAAAGTAAAAAGTCATAGTATAGTATGTTGAAAAGTATAAAAGTCATAGTATAGTATGTCAAAAAAGTAGTATAGTATGTCAAAAACTTATAAAAGTCATAGTATAGTATGTCAAAAAGTAAAAAGTCATAGTATAGTATGTCAAAAAAAAGTATAAAAAGTCATAGTATAGTATGTCAAAAAGTAAAAAAGTCATAGTATAGTATGTTGAAAAAGTATAAAAGTCATAGTATAGTATGTCAAAAAGTATAAAGTCATAGTATAGTATGTCCAAAAGTCATAGTATAGTATGTCAAAAAAGTAAACAAGTCATAGTATAGTATGTCAAAAAAGTAAAAAAAGTCATAGTATAGTATGTCAAAAAAAGTCATAGTATAATACGTCAAAAAAGTATAAAAGTCGTAGTATATTATGTCAAAAAAGTAAAAAGTCATAGTATAGTATGTCAAAAAGTATAAAAGTCATAGTATAGTATGTTGAAAAAGTAAAAAGTCATAGTATAGTATGTCAAAAAGTATAAAAAGTCATAGTATAGTATGTCAAAAAGTATAAAAGTCATAGTATAGTAAGTCAAAAAAGTATAAAGTCATAGTATAGTATGTTCAAAAAGTAAAAAGTCATAGTATAGTATGTCAAAAAGTATAAAAGTAATAGTATAGTATGTTGAAAAAGTATAAAAGTCATAGTATAGTATGTCAAAAAGTATAAAAGTCATAGTATAGTATGTCAAAAAAGTATAAAAGTCATAGTATAGTATGTTGAACAAGTATAAAAGTCATAGTATAGTATGTTGAAAAAAGTAAAAAAAGTCATAGTATAGTATGTTGAAAAGTATAAAAGTCATAGTATAGTATGTTGAAAAGTAAAAAAGTCATAGTATAGTATGTCAAAAAGTATAAAAGTCATAGTATAGTATGTTGAAAAAAGTATAAAAAGTCATAGTATAGTATGTTAAAAAAGTCATAGTATAGTATGTCAAAAAAGTATAAAAAGTCATAGTATAGTATGTCAAAAAGTAAAAAAGTCATAGTATAGTATGTCAAAAAAGTAAAAAAGTCATAGTATAGTATGTCAAAAAGTATAAAGTCATAGTATAGTATGTCAAAAAAGTAAAAAAGTCGTAGTATAGTATGTTGAACAAGTATAAAAGTCATAGTATAGTAAGTCAAAAAAGTATAAAGTCATAGTATAGTATGTCCAAAAAGTATAAAAAATAGTATAGTATGTCAAAAAGTATAAAAAGTCATAGTATAGTATGTCAAAAAGTAAACAAAAAGTCATAGTATAGTATGTCAAAAAGTCATAGTATAGTATGTCAAAAAAGTATAAAAAGTCATAGTATAGTATGTCAAAAAAGTAAAAAAGTCATAGTATAGTATGTCAAAAAAGTATAAAAGTCGTAGTATAGTATGTTGAAAAGTATAAAAAGTCATAGTATAGTATGTCAAAAAAGTATAAAAGTCATAGTATAGTATGTCAAAAAAGTATAAAAGTCATAGTATAGTATGTCAAAAAAAGTATAAAAAGTCATAGTATAGTATGTCAAAAAGTATAAAAAAGTCATAGTATAGTATGTCAAAAAGTATAAAAAGTCATAGTATAGTATGTCAAAAAGTATAAAAGTCATAGTATAGTATGTCAAAAAAGTATAAAAGTCGTAGTATAGTATGTTGAAAAAAGTAAAAAGTCATAGTATAGTATGTCAAAAAGTATGAAAGTAATAGTATAGTATGTTGAAAAAGTATAAAAGTCATAGTATAGTATGTCAAAAAAGTAAAAAAAAGTCATAGTATAGTATGTCAAAAAGTATGAAAAAGTCATAGTATAGTATGTTGAAAAAGTAAAAAAGTCATAGTATAGTATGTCAAAAAAATAAAAAAGTCATAGTATAGTATGTCAAAAAGTATAAAAGTCATAGTATAGTATGTCAAAAAAGTAAAAAGTCATAGTATAGTATGTTAAAAAAGTAAAAAGTCATAGTATAGTATGTCAAAAAGTAAAAAGTCATAGTATAGTAAAAAAAAAGTCATAGTATAGTATGTCAAAAAGTAAAAAGTCATAGTATAGTATGTCAAAAAGTAAAAAAGTCATAGTATAGTATGTCAAAAAAAGTCATAGTAAAAAGTCAAAAAGTATAGTAAATAGTATGTAAAAAAGTAAAAGTCATAGTATAGTATGTCAAAAAAAGTAAAAAAGTCATAGTATAGTATGTTGAAAAGTAAAAAGTCATAGTATAGTATGTCAAAAAAGTATAAAAGTCATAGTATAGTATGTCAAAAAAGTATAAAAGTCATAGTATAGTATGTCAAAAAAGTATAAAAGTCGTAGTATAGTATGTTGAAAAGTGTAAAAAGTCATAGTATAGTATGTCAAAAAAAGTAAAAAAGTCATAGTATAGTATGTCAAAAAGTATAAAAAGTCATAGTATAGTATGTCAAAAAGTATAAAAGTCATAGTATAGTATGTCAAAAAGTATAAAAGTCATAGTATAGTATGTTGAAAAAGTATAAAAGTCATAGTATAGTATGTTGAAAAGTATAAAAGTCATAGTATAGTATGTCAAAAAAAGTAAAAAAAGTCATAGTATAGTATGTTGAAAAGTATAAAAGTCATAGTATAGTATGTCAAAAAGTATAAAAGTCATAGTATAGTATGTCAAAAAGTATAAAAGTCATAGTATAGTATGTCAAAAAAAAAGTATAAAAGTCATAGTATAGTATGTTGAAAAGTATAAAAAGTCATAGTATAGTATGTTGAAAAAGTAAAAAAAAAGTCATAGTATAGTATGTCAAAAGTAAAAAGTAATAGTATAGTATGTTGAAAAAGTATAAAAGTCATAGTATAGTATGTCAAAAAAGTAAAAAAAAGTCATAGTATAGTATGTCGAAAAAGTATGAAAGTAATAGTATAGTATGTTGAAAAAGTAAAAAAGTCATAGTATAGTATGTCAAAAAAGTAAAAAAGTCATAGTATAGTATGTCAAAAAAAGTATAAAAGTCATAGTATAGTATGTCAAAAAAGTATAAAGTCGTAGTATAGTATGTTGAAAATGTAAAAAAGTCATAGTATAGTATGTCAAAAAGTAAAAAGTCATAGTATAGTATGTCAAAAGTATAAAAAGTCATAGTATAGTATGTCAAAAAGTAAAAAGTCATAGTATAGTATGTCAAAAAGTATAAAAATAGTATAGTATGTTGAAAAGTATAAAAGTCATAGTATAGTATGTTGAAAAAAGTATAAAGTCATAGTATAGTATGTCAAAAAGTAAAAAAGTCATAGTATAGTATGTTGAAAAGTATAAAAGTCATAGTATAGTATGTCAAAAAAGTATAAAAGTCATAGTATAGTATGTCAAAAAGTATAAAAAGTCATAGTATAGTATGTCAAAAAGTATAAAAAGTCATAGTATAGTATGTTGAAAAGTATAAAAAGTCGTAGTATAGTATGTCAAAAAAGTAAAAAAAAGTCATAGTATAGTATGTCGAAAAAGTATGAAAGTAATAGTATAGTATGTTGAAAAAGTATAAAAGTCATATAAAGTATGTCAAAGAGTAAAAAGTCATAGTATAGTATGTCGAAAAAAGTATAAAAAGTCATAGTATAGTATGTTGAAAAGTATAAAAGTCATAGTATAGTATGTCAAAAAAGTAAAAAGTCATAGTATAGTATGTCAAAAAGTATAAAAGTCATAGTATAGTATGTCAAAAAGTATAAAAGTCATAGTATAGTATGTCAAAAAGTAAAAAGTCATAGTATAGTATGTCAAAAAGTATAAAAAGTCATAGTATAGTATGTGAAAAAGTATAAAAAGTCATAGTATAGTATGTAAAAAAGTAAAAAAGTCATAGTATAGTATGTCAAAAAGTATAAAAAAGTCATAGTATAGTATGTCAAAAAAAGTAAAAAGTCATAGTATAGTATGTCAAAAAGTAAAAAAGTCATAGTATAGTATGTCAAAAAGTAAAAAAGTCATAGTATAGTATGTCAAAAAAGTAAAAAGTCATAGTATAGTATGTCAAAAACTTCAAAAAGTCATAGTATAGTATGTCAAAAAGTAAAAAGTCATAGTATAGTATGTCAAAAAAGTATAAAAAAGTCATAGTATAGTATGTTAAAAAGTATAAAAGTCATAGTATAGTATGTCAAAAAGTAAAAAAGTCATAGTATAGTATGTCAAAAAAGTTAAAAAAGTCATAGTATAGTATGTTGAAAAAGTATAAAAGTCATAGTATAGTATGTCAAAAAAGTATAAAAGTAATAGTATAGTATGTCGAAAAGTATAAAACTAATAGTATATTATGTTGAAATAGTATAAAAGTCATAGTATAGTATGTCAAAAAAATAAAAAGTCATAGTATAGTATGTCAAAAAAGTAAAAAAGTCATAGTATAGTATGTCAAAAGTATAAAAGTCATAGTATAGTATGTTGAAAAAGTATAAAAGTCATAGTATAGTATGTTGAAAAGTATAAAAGTCGTAGTATAGTATGTTGAAAAGTATAAAAAAGTCATAGTATAGTAGTCAAAAAGTAAAAAGTCATAGTATAGTATGTTGAAAAGTATAAAAGTCATAGTATAGTATGTTCAAAAAGTAAAAAAGTCATAGTATAGTATGTTGAAAAAAAAAGTATAGTATGTTGAAAAGTATAAAAGTATAGTATGTCAAAAAGTATAAAAAGTCATAGTATAGTATGTTGAAAAAGTATAAAAGTCATAGTATAGTATGTCAAAAGTAAAAAGTCATAGTATAGTATGTCAAAAAGTATAAAAGTCATAGTATAGTATGTCAAAAAAGTAAAAAGTCATAGTATAGTATGTCAAAAAGTATAAAAAGTCATAGTATAGTATGTAAAAAGTAAAAAAGTCATAGTATAGTATGTCAAAAAGTAAAAAGTCATAGTATAGTATGTCAAAAAGTATCAAAAAGTCGTAGTATATAGTTATGTCAAAAAAGTAAAAAGTCATAGTATAGTATGTCAAAAAAGTAAAAAGTCTCAGTATAGTATGTCAAAAAAGTAAAAAGTCATAGTATAGTACGTTGAAAAAGTACAAAAAAGTCATAGTATAGTATGTCGAAAAAGTATGAAAGTAATAGTATAGTATATCAAAAAAGTAAAAAGTCGTAGTATAGTATGTCAAAAAGTATAAAAGTCATAGTATAGTATGTTGAAAAAAGTAAAAAGTCATAGTATAGTATGTCAAAAAGTAAAAAAAAGTAATAGTATAGTATGTTGAAAAGTATAAAAGTCATAGTATAGTATGTCAAAAAAAAGTAAAAAAGTCATAGTATAGTATGTGAAAAAGTATAAAGTAATAGTATAGTATGTTGAAAAGTATAAAAGTCATAGTATAGTATGTCAAAAAAAGTAAAAAAAGTCATAGTATAGTATGTCAAAAAGTAAAAAGTCAGTATAGTATGTTGAAAAAGTATAAAAGTCATAGTATAGTATGTGAAAAAATAAAAAGTCATAGTATAGTATGTAAAAAAGTATAAAAAGTCATAGTATAGTATGTCAAAAAAGTAAAAAGTCATAGTATAGTATGTCAAAAAGTAAAAAAGTATAGTATGTCAAAAAAGTAAAAAAAAGTATAAAAGTCAGTAGTATAGTATGTGAAAAAAAAGTAAAAAGTCATAGTATAGTATGTCAAAAAGTAAAAAAAAAAACATAAAAGTATAGTATGTCAAAAAAGTAAAAAGTCATAGTATAGTATGTCAAAAAGTATAAAAAAAGTCATAGTATAGTATGTTAAAAAAGTATAAAAGTCATAGTATAGTATGTCAAAAGTATAAAAGTCATAGTATAGTATGTGAAAAAAAGTTGAAAAAGTCATAGTATAGTATGTGAAAAAAAAAAAAAAAAAGTCATAGTATAGTATGTAAAAAAAGTATAAAAGTCATAGTATAGTATGTCAAAAAGTAAAAAGTCATAGTATAGTATGTCAAAAAAGTATAAAAAGTCATAGTATAGTATGTGAAAAAGTCATAGTAAAAAAAGTCATACTATAGTATGTCAAAAAAGTAAAAAAGTCATAGTATAGTATGTCAAAAAGTATAAAAGTCATAGTATAGTATGTTGAAAAATAATAAAAAGTCATAGTATAGTATGTCAAAAAGTATAAAAGTAATAGTATAGTATGTCAAAAGTATAAAAAAGTAGTAGTATAGTATGTTGAAAAGTATAAAAGTCATAGTATAGTATGTCAAAAAATAAAAAAGTCATAGTATAGTATGTCAAAAAAAAAAAAAAGTCATAGTATAGTATGAAAAAAGTAAAAAGTCATAGTATAGTATGTCAAAAAGTATAAAAGTCATAGTATAGTATGTCAAAAAATAAAAAGTCATAGTATAGTATGTTAAAAAGTAAAAAGTCATAGTATAGTATGTCAAAAAGTAAAAGTCATAGTATAGTATGTTGTAAAAAGTCATAGTATAGTATAGAAAAAAAAGTATAGTAAAAAGTCATAGTATAGTATGTCAAAAAGTATAAAAAGTCATAGTATAGTATGTCAAAAAAGTAAAAAGTCATAGTATAGTATGTCAAAAAAAGTATAAAAGTAAAAGTATAGTATATGTCCTGTCAAAAAAGTATAAAAAGTAAAAAGTCATAGTATAGTATGTAAAAAAGTAAAAAAAGTCATAGTATAGTATGTCAAAAAAAACTTATAAAATGTCAAAATAGTATAGTATGTCAAAAGTAAAAAAAAGTAAAAAAGTCATAGTATAGTATGTGCAAAAAAAAAGTATAAAAGTCATAGTATAGTATGTCAAAAAGTATAAAAAGTCATAGTATAGTATATCAAAAAGTAAAAAGTAATAGTATAGTATGTCAAAAAAAGTATAAAAGTCATAGTATAGTATGTAAAAAAGTATAAAAGTCATAGTATAGTATGTTGAAAAAGTATAAAAAGTCATAGTATAGTATGTTGAAAAAGTATAAAAGTCATAGTATAGTATGTTGAAAAAGTATAAAGTTGTAGTATAGTATGTTGAAAAGTATAAAAGTCGTAGTATAGTATGTTGAAAAGAAAAGTCATAGTATAATGTTGAAAAGTCATAGTATAGTATGTTGAAAAGTATAAAAGTCGTAGTATAGTATGTTGAAAAGTATAAAGTTGTAGTATAGTATGTTGAAAAGTATAAAAGTCGTAGTATAGTATGTTGAAAAGTATGTTAGTAAATGTTGAAAATAAAAGTGTATATATGTTGAAAAGTATAGTATGTTGAAAAGTATAAAAAGTCGTAGTATAGTATGTTGAAAAAGTAAAAAGTTGTAGTATAGTATGTTGAAAAGTATAAAAGTCATAGTATAGTATGTTGAAAAGTATAAAGTTGTAGTATAGTATGTTGAAAAGTATAAAAGTCGTAGTATAGTATGTTGAAAAGTATAAAGTCGTAGTATAGTATGTTGAAAAGTATAAAAGTCGTAGTATAGTATGTTGAAAAGTATAAAGTCGTAGTATAGTATGTTGAAAAGTATAAAGTTGTAGTATAGTATGTTGAAAAGTATAAAGTTGTAGTATAGTATGTTGAAAAAGTATAAAAAGTAAAAGTCGTAGTATAGTATGTTGAAAAGTATAAAGTTGTAGTATAGTATGTTGAAAAGTATAAAGTTGTAGTATATTATGTTGAAAAGTATAAAGTTGTAGTATAGTATGTTGAAAAGTATAAAAGTCGTAGTATAGTATGTTGAAAAGTATAAAGTTGTAGTATAGTATGTTGAAAAGTATAAAGTTCTAGTATAGTATGTTGAAAAGTATAAAAGTCGTAGTATAGTATGTTGAAAAGTATAAAGTTGTAGTATAGTATGTTGAAAAGTATAAAAGTCAACTAAAGTATAAATAGTATAGTATGTTGAAAAGTATAAAAGTCGTAGTATAGTATGTTGAAAAGTATAAAGTCGTAGTATAGTATGATGAAAAGTATAAAAGTCGTAGTATAGTATGTTGAAAAGTATAAAAGTCGTAGTATAGTATGTTGAAAAGTATAAAGTCGTAGTATAGTATGTTGAAAAGTATAAAGTTGTAGTATAGTATGTTGAAAAGTATAAAGTCGTAGTATAGTATGTTGAAAAGTATAAAAGTCGTAGTATAGTATGTTGAAAAGTATAAAGTCGTAGTATAGTATGTTGAAAAGTATAAAAGTATAGTATGTTGAAAAGTATAAAGTTGTAGTATAGTATGTTGAAAAGTATAAAAGTTGTAGTATAGTATGTTGAAAAGTATAAAAGTTGTAGTATAGTATGTTGAAAAGTATAAAGTTGTAGTATAGTAAAAGTATAAAGTCGTAGTATAGTATGTTGAAAAGTATAAAGTATAGTATAGTATGTTGAAAAGTATAAAGTTGTAGTATAGTATGTTGAAAAGTATAAAGTCGTAGTATAGTATGTTGAAAAGTATAAAGTTGTAGTATAGTATGTTTAAAAGTATAAAGTCGTAGTATAGTATGTTGAAAAGTATAAAGTCGTAGTATAGTATGTTGAAAAGTATAAAGTTGTAGTATAGTATGTTTAAAAGTATAAAGTTGTAGTATAGTATGTTGAAAAGTATAAAGTTGTAGTATAGTATGTTGAAAAGTATAAAGTCGTAGTATAGTATGTTGAAAAAGTATAAAGTCGTAGTATAGTATGTTGAAAAGTATAAAGTCGTAGTATAGTATGTTGAAAAGTATAAAGTTGTAGTATAGTATGTTGAAAAGTATAAAGTCGTAGTATAGTATGTTGAAAAGTATAAAGTTGTAGTATAGTATGTTTAAAAGTATAAAGTCGTAGTATAGTATGTTGAAAAGTATAAAGTCGTAGTATAGTATGTTGAAAAGTATAAAGTTGTAGTATAGTATGTTGAAAAGTATAAAGTCGTAGTATAGTATGTTGAAAAGTATAAAGTCGTAGTATAGTATGTTGAAAAGTATAAAAGTCGTAGTATAGTATGTTGAAAAATATAAAGTCGTAGTATAGTATGTTGAAAAGTATAAAGTCGTAGTATAGTATGTTGAAAAGTATAAAAGTATAGTATGTTGAAAAGTATAAAAGTAGTATAGTATGTTGAAAAGTATAAAGTCGTAGTATAGTATGTTGAAAAGTATAAAGTCGTAGTATAGTATGTTGAAAAGTATAAAGTCGTAGTATAGTATGTTGAAAAGTATAAAGTCGTAGTATAGTATGTTGAAAAGTATAAAGTCGTAGTATAGTATGTTGAAAAGTATAAAAGTCGTAGTATAGTATGTTGAAAAGTATAAAGTCGTAGTATAGTATGGTTGAAAAGTATAATGTTGAAAAGTATAAAGTCGTAGTATAGTATGTTGAAAAGTATAAAGTCGTAGTATAGTATGTTGAAAAGTATAAAGTCGTAGTATAGTACGTTGAAAAGTATAAAAGTTGTAGTATAGTATGTTGAAAAGTATAAAGTCGTAGTATAGTATGTTGAAAAGTATAAAGTCGTAGTATAGTATGTTGAAAAGTATAAAAGTCGTAGTATAGTATGTTGAAAAGTATAAAGTCGTAGTATAGTATGTTGAAAAGTATAAAGTCGTAGTATAGTACCGGGGTATTAAATTAAACTTCTAGAGGTCCAGGTAGAGAGGATTTCGTCAGGTCAACGTCATAATGACTAACGTGGTTATCATTCAGCATAATACTTACATTAAAATATGTAAGTATCCTAGGCAACAAAATACTGTCAAAATAAAAGTACAATTCAATAATATTTCAACAATATTTATTGTCAGTTTATACATTAAACTGTAGGGATCATAAATAATAAGTACTCTAATAATAAATGATCAATTTAAATAAAATAAAGGCTGCATTTAAAAATAAATTATAAATACATAAAACACAACAGAGAAAATAAAGTGCTGCATTTCATAAAAATGAAATAAAAACTATAGTCTGAGTTTCCCTTTTACTTTTTAGTTAACTCCCT
>CM049379.1:435000-445000 GCA_026937815.1 Etheostoma perlongum | reverse complement strand
AGAGACAGACACACAATCAGACACAGAGACAGATACACAATCAGACACAGAGACAGACACACAATCAGACACAGAGACATACACACAGTCAGACACACAATCACACACAGAGACATACACACAATCAGACACAGGCAGACAGAGATGGCAAAAGTACTCACTTCCAGTACTTAAGTAGAAGTACAGATATATACTCTGGTAAAAGTATAAGTACTGATTTAACTTCTTTACTCAGGTCAAAGTAACAAAGTACACAGGCTTGGAAATGTACTTAAAGTATAAAAGTAACAAAGTACACAGGCTTGGAAATGTACTTAAAGTATAAAAGTAAAATTAGCCGTGAGAAAGACAAAGACACCTGGACATGGATCACACGCTGTTCATATGCTACTGGCTACAGTGTGTGTGTGTGTGTGTGTGTGTGTGTGTATGTGTGTGGTGTGTGTGTGTGTGTGACTGTGTGTGTGTGTGTGTGTGTGTCTATGTGTGTGTGTGTGTGTGTGTGTGTGTCTGTGTGTGTGTGTGTGTGTGTGTGTGTGTGTGTGTGTATCTGTGTGTGTGTGTGTGTGTGTATCTCTGTGTGTGTATGTGTATCTCTATGTGTGTATGTGTGTGTGTGTGTGTGTGTGTGTGTTTATCTCTATGTGTGTGTGTATCTCTATGTGTGTGTGTATCTCTGTGTGTGTATGTGTGTGTGTGTGTGTCTCTGTGTGTCTCGTGTGTGTGTGTGTGTGTGTGTGTGTATCTCTATGTGTGTGTGTGTGTGTCTCTGTGTGTGTGTGTGTGTGTGTGTGTATCTCTGTGTGTGTGTATCTCTATGTGTGTGTGTGTGTGTATCTGTGTGTGTGTGTGTGTGTGTCTGTGTGTGTGTGTGTGTGTGTGTGTGTATCTCTGTGTGTGTGTATATCTATGTGTGTGTGTGTGTATCTGTGTGTGTGTGTGTGTGTGTCTGTGTGTGTCTGTCTGTCTGATTGTGTGTGTGTGTGTGTGTGTGTGTGTGTGTGTGTGTGTGTGTGTGTATCTCTATGTGTGTGTGTATATCTGTGTGTGTGTGTACTAACAGCTGTTTGTGCAGGTACTGCTGCTGGCTCTGACAGGCTCTGGTCTGACTCTGAGACGCCAGCATCTGGCTCTCGGCCGCCGTCCTCAGGCTGAGACACGAGGACGTCTGGAGGACGGACTGGGTCACGTTCTGCTGCAGGGCCTCTATGTGGTCTGGAGAGACACACACACACACACAGAGACACACACATGCAATCACACACACACACACACACACACACACACACAGATACACACACAGAGACACACACAGAGACACACACATGCACTCACACACACACACACACACACACACACAGATACACACACACACACACACACACACACAGAGACACACACATGCACTCACACACACACACACACACACACACACACAGATACACACACAGAGACACACACAGAGACACACACATGCACTCACACACACACACACACACACAGATACACACAGAGACACACACATGCACTCACATACACACACACACAGTCACACACACACACACACACACACACACACACACACACACACACACACACACACACACACACACACACACACACACACAGAGACACACACACAGACACACATGCACTCACACACACACACACACACACACACACACAGATACACACATAGACACACACATGCACTCACATACACACACACAGTCACACACACACACACACACGCACACACACACACACACACACAAGCCATTTTAAAACATATTTGTGTCTGTTTTCTTTTATTTATTCATAGTTCTTTTAATCAGATTTCATCCCTCCGCCTTTGGCGCCCTTCTGTGGTCAGCCAATAGAACTACATGTGTGTTAAATTAAAGACTACAGTTCCCAGAACTCCGAGCAGCTTAAACTACTGAAGTGGGTGCAGAGACGCTGTTGAAAGTTGTCCAACATAGCAACAGTAACTAAAGCAAGGCGAGGCGGGGTGTGATCTCCCAGAATGAACTGAAAAGGGAGTGTGTGTTAACGGTTCCCAGACTGTTATGAGAGGAATGATCAACGCTGCCAGCTCTCATCTTTCTGACTCCTTTAAAAGGGAAACGTTGTTCCTGTCTCCATGTTTCTGTGTGTAAGTGTCTCATGGAAGAACAATCTCTGACACCCACCAGATTCCATGTAAATAATCACTACTTTTAGCGTGTATAGAGCAGAATATCTCCACCAGACTCCATGTAAATAATCACTACTTTTAGCGTGTATAGAGCAGCATATCTCCACCAGACTACATGTAAATAATCACTACTTTTAGCATCGTAAAACACACTTCATTCAAAGTGGACAGAAACTAAATAAAAACTACCAAAAGCCGTCTTGGTTCATCTTTCCACTGTTCCAACAATCACCACTCTGGTCTGGTTGGAATAAACTCTTAATTCACCATTTACATGTGGAGATATGCTGCTCTATACACGCTAAAAGTAGTGATTATTTACATGGAGTCTGGTGGAGATATGCTGCTCTATACACGCTAAAAGTAGTGATTATTTACATGGAGTCTGGTGGAGATATGCTGCTCTATACATGCTAAAAGTAGTGATTATTTAAATGGAGTCTGGTGGGTTTGATGATGGTGGACTTTTAGTGGACGCTGACTCACTTTTTCTTATCAGGCACTTAGACACAGAAACAGAATTATGGAGAAACAAAGGGTCCAGGTTGAAAAACAACCTTTAATTTAATTTAATTAAATGTGACTCACGTCTTCCAGCCGCTCTGTTACACACTGATTGATGCTGAACAATGCTGCTCTCATATCTGCTCCACATACAGGAAGTCAGCACTTCCCTCTATTCACAGCAGGAAGTCTCCTTCGTTAAAGAGTTTCTGACTCCATTTCCCATCAGGCTCCTGTTTTTGACATTTTCGTCCCTTTTACAGACTTTTTTTTAGTTTTCACTACTCATTACATTTTACCACCACCTTACTACCACTAGTTTTATACTTTTTTGCATTAAAATATCAATAACCCTCATTTATATGTTAATTAAACCCCTCAGATCTTCTAACTCTGCCCAGAACCTCTTCATGTCTCATATTTTATCATATATATATATATATATATATATATGGATTGACTACAAGAATGCCACATACATGGATACTGGAATGCTTGGAGATGTACAAGGTCAACAGGACACTAATAGCCTTCATCAAGAACTCAATGAGGCTGTGGAAAACAAGTCTGGAAGCCAACTCAAAGCCAATTGCACAAGTCACCATCAAGTGCGGCATATACCAAGGAGATGCACTATCCCCGCTGCTGTTCTGCATAGGCCTGAACCCCCTCAGCCAGATCATCACAAAGACTGGCTATGGATACCGATTCCGAAGCAGAACAACCATCAGTCACCTCCTCTACATGGATGACATCAAGCTGTATGCCAGAAATGAGCGAGACATCGACTCACTGATCCACACTACCAGGATCATCGACTCACTGATCCACACTACCAGGATCATCGACTCACTGATTCACACTACCAGGATCATCGACTCACTGATCCACACTACCAGGATCATCGACTCACTGATCCAGATCCACAGTACCAGGATCATCGACTCACTGATCTACACTACCAGGATCATTGACTCACTGATCCACACTACCAGGATCATTGACTCACTGATTCACACTACCAGGATCATCGACTCACTGATACACACTACCAGGATCATCGACTCACTGATCCACACTACCAGGATCATCGACTCACTGATCTACACTACCAGGATCATTGACTCACTGATCCACACTACCAGGATCATTGACTCACTGATCCACACTACCAGGATCATTGACTCACTGATCCACACTACCAGGATCATCGACTCACTGATCCACACTACCAGGATCATTGACTCACTGATCCACACTACCAGGATCATCGACTCACTGATCCACACTACCAGGATCATCGACTCACTGATCCACACTACCAGGATCATCGACTCACTGATCCACACTACCAGGATCTACAGCAATGACATGGGAATGTCGTTCGGACTGGACAAGTGTGGTCGCATAGTATCAAAAAGAGGGAAGATGATCAGAACTGAGGGGATTGAACTACCAGAAGGCCACATTGCAGATGTTCAGGATAGTTACAAATACCTTGGGATGCCACAGGCTAACGGAAACCATGAGGAGGCAGCAAGGAAGACCGCCACAGCCAAATACCTACAAAGAGTGAGGAAGGTCCTGAAAAGTCAGCTGAACGGGAAAAACAAGATCCGAGCCATCAACAGATACGCCCTGCCAGTCATCAGATACCCCGCTGGTATAATAAACTGGCCAAAGGAGGAGATAGAGGCTACTGACATCAAGACGAGAAAGCTCCTCACAATGCATGGAGGGTTTCACCCCAAGTCCAGCACCCTGAGACTGTACACCAAGCGTAGTGAGGGAGGCCGAGGGCTAGCGAGTGTCAAGACCACTGTCCAGGATGAAACGACAATGATCCAGGAGTACATCAGAAAGATGGCCCCCAAAGATGAAGGGCTTAGTGAATACCTCAGGCAGCAGAAACCCGAAGGTGAGAACAAGGAAGATGAAGAACCGTCATGGAGGGACAAGCCGCTGCACGGCGTGTACCACAGACAAATAGAAGAAGTGACTGATATCAAGAATTCCTACCAGTGGCTGGAAAAGGCTGGACTGAAGGACAGCACAGAGGCACTAATCTTGGCAGCACAAGAACAGGCACTCAGTACAAGATCAATAGAGGCCGGGGTCTACCACACCAGGCAGGACCCCAGTACAGGATCAATAGAGGCCGGGGTCTACCACACCAGGCAGGACCCCAGGTGCAGACTGTGCAAGGATGCCCCTGAGACAGAACAGCACATAACAGCAGGGTGTAAGATGCAGGCAGGAAGTGCGTACATGGAACGCCATAACCAGGTAGCTGTCATAGTGTACAGGAACATCTGCCACGAGTATGGGCTGGAAGTCCCAAGGTCAACATGGAAGACACCTCCTAAGGTAGTCCAGAATGACACAGCTAAGATCCTGTGGGACTTCAAGATCCAGACTGACAAACTGGTGATGGCTAACCAACCAGACATCATGTTGATTGACAGACAGCAGAAGAAGTATCATATTTGGCCTTAAAAGTTATAAAAAAAGAGAAAAACTTCTTTTAAATAGACAGTTAAGTCCCTTGACATTTTCAGAACTTTTATGAAATCAAGATTTTCTCTCTCTCTTCTCTCTCTTTCTCTGTCTCTCTCTCTCTCTCTCTCTCTCTCTCTCTCTCTCTCTCTCTCTCTCTCTCTCTCTCTCTCTCTCTCTCTCTCTCTCCCTCTCTGTCTTTCTCTGAGCAAAAAACACATTCCTGTTGTTTTGATGGTGTGTATTTATTTACTGTGACTCACAGCCTCACAGCCATGGTAACGGGAAGGGGGGTGATGGAGTTTTTCCTACCGTCTTGCAGAGCGATGTGGGCCGTGAGGTTGGCCCCCGCCTGCCGGAGACTCTCCACCTCCTCCTGCAGCTTGCTGATGTTCCCGTTCAGGACGACCTGGGGAACAAAACAAGCACACACACCCCCCATCATGTTACTGAGACACCGAATATGTATGTGTATAGAGCCGCATATCTCCACCAGACTCCATGTAAATAATCACTACTTTTAGCGTGTATAGAGCAGCATATCTCCACCAGACTCCATGTAAATAATCACTACTTTTAGCATGTATAGAGCCGAATATCTCCACCAGACTCCATGTAAATAATCACTACTTTTAGCGTGTATAGAGCAGCATATCTCCACCAGACTCAATGTAAATAATCACTACTTTTAGCATGTATAGAGCCGCATATCTCCACCAGACTCCATGTAAATAATCACTACTTTTAGCGTGTATAGAGTCGCATATCTCAACCAGACTCCATGTAAATAATCACTACTTTTAGCATGTATAGAGCAGCATATCTCCACCAGACTCCATGTAAATAATCACTACTTTTAGCATGTATAGAGCAGCATATCTCCACCAGACTCCATGTAAATAATCACTACTTTTAGCATGTATAGAGCAGCATATATCCACCAGACTCCATGTAAATAATCACTACTTTTAGCGTGTATAGAGCAGCATATCTCCACCAGACTCCATGTAAATAATCACTACTTTTAGCGTGTATAGAGCAGCATATCTCCACCAGACTCCATGTAAATAATCACTACTTTTAGGGTGTATAGAGCAGCATATCTCCACCAGGCTCCATGTAAATAATCACTACTTTTAGCATGTATAGAGCAGCATATCTCCACCAGACTCCATGTAAAAAATCACTACTTTTAGTGTGTATAGAGCAGCCTATCTCCACCAGACTCCATGTAAATAATCACTACTTTTAGCGTGTATAGAGCAGCATATCTCCACCAGACTCCATGTAAATAATCACTACTTTTAGCATGTATAGAGCAGCATATCTCCACCAGACTCCATGTAAATAATCACTACTTTTAGCGTGTATATATCTCTACCAGGGTTACATTACAGCTTGTAGTATTTTCATGATTCTTTGCAGCTCTACTAAATCTCTGTTTCAGGAACAATGAGTCATGTCTTTACTTTCTGTTTCTATAAATAACGGGAATGCTCCAGATCGTCCTCGGTCCACAGTGATGACGTCAGAATTTCCCTTCAGCTACAGGACGAGAAGGGGAGCGGTTGGGAGAGATGGAGAGAGGGAGGGAGAGAGGGAGGGAGGGAGAGGGAGGAGTAGATCAGAGGTGAACTGAGGAAAGAGGAATGAGTCAGGAGAGAGAAGGAAAACTCACTTTTTCCAACCAACAACTCTGAGAAAATGAAGCTGAGACGCTGTAGGGATCTAACCACTGGCTGCTGGGAGGAGGGGGGGAGGTGGAAACATCAAGAGCAGACACTACATCGAAAAATTTAACCTTCACTATCCAGAGAGTCTTAGGCTGCAGGAGCTAACATGCACACACACACAAACACTGACAGACAAACACACACACACGGAAACGAAGGAACGTAAACAGACGTCACATTTGAAACCTTCAACTTCAGCCTCAATACAAGTTTCCTCTTCAAGAACAAAGTTCATCCTCTCAACAGTTCATAACGTTTATATAAATCACAGACCGAGTCAGCAAGTGCTCCAAAACACCAATAAACAAACCCCAAAGTTATATATTACACGTCCAGAGACAATGTATTATGGGAAAAGGTGGCAAAAAGCAACACAAGTGTCAAAGAAAGCGTAAAAAAACATCTTAAAAATGTGACAAAAACATCTAAAAAACTGCTTCAATTACACAATCTTGACTGTTTTTATAATAAAAAATGACTTAAAACGATATAAAATTTTAACTCAGATTTTGGGGAAAGCTTTCCTGCAGCGTGGCGTTCAGCTGTGACAAAAAATCTGACAAACAACAACAAAAAGTAAAGGAAATCCCTGTTGAAAGTAGATTAAAAAAAAAAAAACATATCGAAGAAACAGAAGTCCGACAGAAGTCCTACAGAAGTCCAACAGAAGTCCTACAGAAGTCCAACAGAAGTCCAACAGAAGTCCTACAGAAGTCCGACAGAAGTCCAACAGAAGTCCTACAGAAGTCCGACAGAAGTCCAACAGAAGTCCGACAGAAGTCTTACAGAAATTCAACAGAAGTCTTACAGAAGTCCGACAGAAGTCCAACAGAAGTCCTACAGAAGTCTTACAGAAGTCCTACAGAAGTCCAACAGAAGTCCTACAGAAGTCCAACAGAAGTCCAACAGAAGTCCTACAGAAGTCCGACAGAAGTCCAACAGAAGTCCGACAGAAGTCTTACAGAAATTCAACAGAAGTCTTACAGAAGTCCGACAGAAGTCCAACAGAAGTCCAACAGAAGTCCAACAGAAGTCCTACAGAAGTCCGACAGAAGTCCAACAGAAGTCCGACAGAAGTCTTACAGAAATTCAACAGAAGTCTTACACAAGTCCGACAGAAGTCCAACAGAAGTCCGACAGAAGTCTTACAGAAATTCAACAGAAGTCTTACAGAAGTCCGACAGAAGTCCAACAGAAGTCCAACAGAAGTCCAACAGAAGTCCTACAGAAGTCCGACAGAAGTCCAACAGAAGTCCGACAGAAGTCTTACAGAAATTCAACAGAAGTCTTACAGAAGTCCGACAGAAGTCCGACAGAAGTCCTACAGAAGTCTTACAGAAGTCTTACAGAAGTCTTACAGAAGTCCTACAGAAGTCTGACAGAAGTCTTACAGAAGTCTTACAGAAGTCCTACAGAAGTCCGACAGAAGTCCGACAGAAGTCTTACAGAAGTCCGACAGAAGTCCGACAGAAGTCTTACAGAAGTCCTACAGAAGTCCGACAGAAGTCCGACAGAAGTCCGACAGAAGTCTTACAGAAGTCTTACAGAAGTCTTACAGAAGTCCTACAGAAGTCTTACAGAAGTCCTACAGAAGTCTTACAGAAGTCCTACAGAAGTCTTATAGAAGTCCTACAGAAGTCCGACAGAAGTCCGACAGAAGTCTTACAGAAGTCCGACAGAAGTCTTATAGAAGTCTTACAGAAGTCCGACAGAAGTCCGACAGAAGTCTTAGAAGTCTTACAGAAGTCTGACAGAAGTCTTACAGAAGTCCTACAGAAGTCTTACAGAAGTCTTACAGAAGTCTTATAGAAGTCCTACAGAAGTCCGACAGAAGTCCGACAGAAGTCTTACAGAAGTCTTACAGAAGTCCGACAGAAGTCTTACAGAAGTCCTACAGAAGTCCGACAGAAGTCTCACAGAAGTCTGACAGTTCTGACATAGTTTGACATGAGATAAGATGACCAATGTGTACTCACGTTTTCCTGCAGGCTCTGTTGCAGTGTGGCGTTGGTGGCGTCGAGGCGTGCGAGCAGCTGCTCGATCTTGGCCTTCTGGCGCGCCGTCTCCTCCCTCGCCGCCTCCACCATCTCCTCCAGCGCCACCTTGTCCTGGCTGAACACCACCTTGGCGCCCGCCAGCTTCTCGTTGGCCTCCTGCAGCTCGGAGCGGCACTGAGCCGAACCCTTCAGGTCCGGAGAAGTCGCCCAGACAACAATCACCACCAGAGACACCACGGCCCACAGCGCCAGCAGCGCCAGGACCACGCTGCGCGCTTTGGATGAGGACGAGGTCGTCATGATGCGGGACGGAGATGGAGAGGAAGAGGATGATGAGGAAGATGAGCTGTGGAGTTCTGCAGTGGGACAAACAAACAAATACATTTTCTAAGGTCTTGTGTATGTTAAAAAGTTGTTTTAGTTGTCAACGGAGACTCAGATTGGACAGATAGTCTAGCTAGCTGTTTGGATTTACCCTGCAGAGACCTGAAGACCAGGTAACCATAGTCCTCAGATTGGACAACAAGTCTAGCTAGCTGTCTGGATTTACCCTGCAGAGATCTGAGGACCAGGTAACCATAGTCCTCAGATTGGACAACAAGTCTAGCTAGCTGTCTGGATTTACCCTGCAGAGATCTGAGGACCAGGTAACCATAGTCCTCAGAAATCAGCCCCTGGTTAGAGTCCTGACACAGGCTCTGCACTGCACTAAATGCTTGCTCTTGGGGGAATTAATTGTTGGGTCCTTGTAAATTATAGGATGGTCTAGACCTGCTCTATCTAGAAGTGGTCTAGACCTGCTCTATTTGTCAATTATAGAGTGGTCTAGACCTGCTCTATCTGCAAATTATAGAGCGGTATAAACCTATACACACACATATACATATACACACATACATAAAGACAACAACTAACTGAAACTGAACTAAAACTACCACACAACACACAACAGAAAAGTAAAGACAACCTTTCACAACCAGAGACGCTGGGCGGAGGGATACGCTGCTGTTTCTCAAGAAGTAGTTCCGGCTCCTAAGTGAAAATCTAACGGTCTGATTTTCCTGGCAATGTGA
>CM049379.1:397500-422500 GCA_026937815.1 Etheostoma perlongum | reverse complement strand
GCCGGGGATCTCGCAGCTGTCGGTGCGACGCCGCGAGCTCTCGTGCATCCGACTTGTTGCCACGACGGCCTTCATGGCGGCCTGCCGACACGTGGAAAACACAGACACAGTCACATGACAGCCTCCAGGGGGGGGGGGCAGACAGGAAACCACGAGAAACAGGAAATAAACCTCAATTAGAGCGTCTAGACCAGGGGTCGGCAACCTTTACACTCAAAGAGCCGTTTGGACCCGTTTCACACAGTTGAAATATTAAATGAAATAACTCTGCATATAACGTTTTTCTGCCTTTGTGCTCTGTATAAACAAACTATACTGTGTTACCGCTATATAAATACAGCACATTTACATTTAAGAGATCAATGAACGACTGCAGAGAAGATGAAATAACATTTCTGCATGCAACAAAACATTTTTAACTCTGAAGAAAAGACGTTGGGTTGACGGTTTGGTAAAATAGGGCTAGACCGGTCAACTGGGCTCGAATGCCAAAACCTCCACAGCTCCTCAGGGTGAAGGACCCACAGCCCTGTGGGTCCTTCACCCTGAGGAGCTGTGTTCAGGGGTTCAGCCGAGGAGGACACAGCTGACCCGATGTCTCTAGACTCCTCCCAGGCAGCCGAGGAGGACACAGCTGACCTGATGTCTCTAGACTCCTCCCAGGCAGCCGAGGAGGACACAGCTGACCTGATGTCTCTAGACTCCTCCCAGGCAGCCGAGGAGGACACAGCTGACCCGATGTCTCTAGACTCCTCCCAGGCAGCCGAGGAGGACACAGCTGACCCGATGTCTCTAGACTCCTCCCAGGCAGCCGAGGAGGACACAGCTGACCTGATGTCTCTAGACTCCTCCCAGGCAGCCGAGGAGGACACAGCTGACCCGATGTCTCTAGACTCCTCCCAGGCAGCCGAGGAGGACACCGCTGACCTGATGTCTCTAGACTCCTCCCAGGCAGCCGAGGAGGACACAGCTGACCCGATGTCTCTAGACTCCTCCCAGGTAGCCGAGGAGGACACAGCTGACCCGATGTCTCTAGACTCCTCCCAGGCAGCCGAGGAGGACACAGCTGACCCGATGTCTCTAGACTCCTCCCAGGCAGCCGAGGAGGACACAGCTGACCCGATGTCTCTAGACTCCTCCCAGGCAGCCGAGGAGGACACAGCTGACCTGATGTCTCTAGACTCCTCCCAGGCAGCCGAGGAGGACACAGCTGACCTGATGTCTCTAGACTCCTCCCAGGCAGCCGAGGAGGACACAGCTGACCCGATGTCTCTAGACTCCTCCCAGGCAGCCGAGGAGGACACAGCTGACCTGATGTCTCTAGACTCCTCCCAGGCAGCCGAGGAGGACACAGCTGACCTGATGTCTCTAGACTCCTCCCAGGCAGCCGAGGAGGACACAGCTGACCTGATGTCTCTAGACTCCTCCCAGGCAGCCGAGGAGGACACAGCTGACCTGATGTCTCTAGACTCCTCCCAGGCAGCCGAGGAGGACACAGCTGACCTGATGTCTCTAGACTCCTCCCAGGCAGCCGAGGAGGACACAGCTGAACCGATGTCTTTAATTTTCTTTACGAACTAAAATAAAAAACATTTTAATTCAATATTCATTCATTATTTTTTAAAAGCTGAGCCGCATCAGAGGATCAAAGAGCCGCGGGTTGCCGACCCCTGGTCTAAAGAAACAGAAATGCATTGAAAATAACATCTAAAGTAAAAAAGATCAAAGGCGTCTGAGTGAAGGTGAAGACACAGTGTCCCCCGTCCCCCGTCCCCCCGTCCCCCCACCTTGAGCTTGCGGCGAGCGTTGAACTCCTGCAGCTTCCTCTGGGCCGTGTCCATGTGGGAAAAGCGTGCGGCTTTACCGAGCACCCAGGGGTGCTGCAGCGCCTCGCGCACGCTCAGCCGCTTGTGGGGGTCCAGGACGATCAGCTTACTGACCTGGGGGGAAGGTGGGGTCAGTATATTCTACCAGAGTGTAAAAAGCGCTGTAGAGCGTCCTCTGGTGGACAGACTATGCAACGCCATCACTAACAGGGATGCTGTAGAGCGTCCTCTGGTGGACAGACTATGCAACACCATCACTAACAGGGACGCTGTAGAGCGTCCTCTGGTGGACAGACTATGCAACACCATCACAAACAGGGACGCTGTAGAGCGTCCTCTGGTGGACAGACTATGCAACGCCATCACTAACAGGGACGCTGTAGAGCGTCCCCTGGTGGACAGACTATGCCACCCCATCACTAACAGGGACGTTGTAGAGCGTCCTCTGGTGGACAGACTATGCAACGCCCTCACTAACAGGGACGTTGTAGAGCATCCTCTGGTGGACAGACTATGCAACGCCCTCACTAACAGGGACGCTGTAGAGCATCCTCTGGTGGACAGACTATGCAACGCCATCACTAAAGGGACATTGTAGAGCGTCCTCTGGTGGACAGACTATGCAACGCCATCACTAACAGGGACGTTGTAGAGCGTCCTCTGGTGGACAGACTATGCAACGCCCTCACTAACAGGGACGCTGTAGAGCATCCTCTGGTGGACAGACTATGCAACGCCATCACTAACAGGGACGCTGTAGAGCGTCCTCTGGTGGACAGACTATGCAAAGCCATCACTAACAGGGACGTTGTAGAGCGTCCTCTGGTGGACAGACTATGCAATGCCATCACTAACAAGGACGCCATCACTGGTGGACAGACTATGCAACGCCATCACTAACAGGGATGCTGTAGAGCGTCCTCTGGTGGACAGACTATGCAACACCATCACTAACAGGGACGCTGTAGAGCGTCCTCTGGTGGACAGACTATGCAACACCATCACAAACAGGGACTGTAAGGCGTCCTCTGGTGGACAGACTATGCAACGCCATCACTAACCTCGTCCTGGTGGACAGACTATGCCACCCCATCACTAACAGGGACGTTGTAGAGCGTCCTCTGGTGGACAGACTATGCAACGCCCTCACTAACAGGGACGTTGTAGAGCATCCTCTGGTGGACAGACTATGCAACGCCCTCACTAACAGGGACGCTGTAGAGCATCCTCTGGTGGACAGACTATGCAACGCCATCACTAAAGGGACATTGTAGAGCGTCCTCTGGTGGACAGACTATGCAACGCCATCACTAACAGGGACGTTGTAGAGCGTCCTCTGGTGGACAGACATGCAACGCCCTCACTAACAGGGACGCTGTAGAGCATCCTCTGGTGGACAGACTATGCAACGCCATCACTAACAGGGACGCTGTAGAGCGTCCTCTGGTGGACAGACTATGCAAAGCCATCACTAACAGGGACGTTGTAGAGCGTCCTCTGGTGGACAGACTATGCAATGCCATCACTAACAAGGACGCTGAAGAGCGTCCTCTGGTGGACAGACTATGCAACGCCATCACTAACAGGGATGCTGTAGAGCGTCCTCTGGTGGACAGACTATGCAACACCATCACTAACAGGGACGCTGTAGGCGTCCTCTGGTGGACAGCTATGCAACCATCACAAACAGGGACGCTGTAGAGCGTCCTCTGGTGGACAGACTATGCAACGCCATCACTAACAGGGACGTTGTAGAGCGTCCCCTGGTGGACAGACTATGCCACCCCATCACTAACAGGGACGTTGTAGAGCGTCCTCTGGTGGACAGACTATGCAACGCCATCACTAACAGGGACGCTGTAGAGCATCCTCTGGTGGACAGACTATGCAACGCCATCACTAAAGGGACATTGTAGAGCGTCCTCTGGTGGACAGACTATGCAACGCCATCACTAACAGGGACGTTGTAGAGCGTCCTCTGGTGGACAGACTATGCAACGCCCTCACTAACAGGGACGCTGTAGAGCATCCTCTGGTGGACAGACTATGCAACGCCATCACTAACAGGGACGCTGTAGAGCGTCCTCTGGTGGACAGACTATGCAAAGCCATCACTAACAGGGACGTTGTAGAGCGTCCTCTGGTGGACAGACTATGCAATGCCATCACTAACAAGGACGCTGAAGAGCGTCCTCTGGTGGACAGACTATGCAACGCCATCACTAACAGGGACATTGTAGAGCGTCCTCTGGTGGACAGACTAGGCAACGCCATCACTAACAGGGACGTTGTAGAGCGTCCTCTGGTGGACAGACTAGGCAACGCCATCACTAACAGGGACGCTGTAGATCGTCCTCTGGTAGACAGACTATGCAACATCAGGGACGTTGTAGAGCGTCCTCTGGTGGACAGACTATGCAACTCCATCACTAACAGGGACGTTGTAGAGCGTCCTCTGGTGGACAGACTATGCAACGCCATCACTAACAGGGACATTGTAGAGCGTCCTCTGGTGGACAGACTATGCCACCCCATCACTAACAGGGACGTTGTAGAGCGTCCTCTGGTGGACAGACTATGCAACGCCCTCACTAACAGGGACGCTGTAGAGCGTCCTCTGGTGGACAGACTATGCAACGCCCTCACTAACAGGGACGCTGTAGAGCGTCCTCTGGTGGACAGACTATGCAACGCCATCACTAACAGGGACGCTGTAGAGCGTCCTCTGGTGGACAGACTATGCAACGTCAGGGACGTTGTAGAGCCGCCCTCTGGTGGACAGACTATGCAACGCCATCACTAACAGGGAGGTTGTAGAGCTCTGGTGGACAGACTATGCAACGCCATCACTAACAGGGACGCTGTAGAGCGTCCTCTGGTGGACAGACTATGCAACGCCATCACTAACAGGGACGCTGTAGAGCGTCCTCTGGTGGACAGACTATGCAACGCCATCACTAACAGGGACGTTGTTGAGCGTCCTCTGGTGGACAGACTATGCAACGTCAGGGACGTTGTAGAGCGTCCTCTGGTGGACAGACTATGCAACGCCATCACTAACAGGGAGGTTGTAGAGCGTCCTCTGGTGGACAGACTATGCAACGCCCTCACTAACAGGGGCTGTAGAGCGCCCTCTGGTGGACAGACTATGCAACGCCCTCACTAACAGGGACGCTGTAGAGCGTCCTCTGGTGGACAGACTATGCAACGCCATCACTAACAGGGACGTTGTAGAGCGTCCTTTGGTGGACAGACTATGCAACGCCCTCACTAACAGGAAGGCTGTAGAGCGTCCTCTGGTGGACAGACTATGCAACGCCCTCACTAACAGGGACGCTGTAGAGCGTCCTCTGGTGGACAGACTATGCAACGCCATCACTAACAGGGACGCTGTAGAGCGTCCTCTGGTGGACAGACTATGCAACGCCGTCACTAACAGGGACGTTGTAGAGCGTCCTCTGGTGGACAGACTATGCAACACCATCACTAACAGGGACGCTGTAGAGCGTCCTCTGGTGGACAGACTATGCAACGTCAGGGACGTTGTAGAGCGTCCTCTGGTGGACAGACTATGCAACGCCATCACTAACAGGGAGGTTGTAGAGCGTCCTCTGGTGGACAGACTATGCAACGCCCTCACTAACAGGGACGCTGTAGAGCGTCCTCTGGTGGACAGACTATGCAATGCCCTCACTAACAGGGACGCTGTAGAGCGTCCTCTGGTGGACAGACTATGCAACGTCAGGGACGTTGTAGAGCGTCCTCTGGTGGACAGACTATGCAACGCCATCACTAACAGGGAGGTTGTAGAGCGTCCTCTGGTGGACAGACTATGCAACGCCCTCACTAACAGGGACGCTGTAGAGCGTCCTCTGGTGGACAGACTATGCAACGCCCTCACTAACAGGGACGCTGTAGAGCGTCCTCTGGTGGACAGACTATGCAACGCCGGGGACGTTGTAGAGCGTCCTCTGGTGGACAGACTATGCAACGCCATCACTAACAGGGGCGTTGTAGAGCGTCCACTCTAATGTATTCGTCCTTATAAATGCTTCTGATGAGCGAATATCTAAAGGACTCTCGGCAGATGTCCACAGACCCTTGGGGACGTCACACATGCTCTGTCCACTAATATACAGTCGGGGGGGTGGGAACTCACCAGGTCCTTGGCGTTGAGCGAGACGTCGTCCCACCACGGAGACACAAACTCGTAGTCACAGTTCAGGATTCGGCTGTACATGTACTGGTCCCCCCTCGGGTCAAAGAACGGCTCAAACCCACACAGCCTGGGGACACAGGGACAGTGTAAGACAAGGACAGAGTAAGAAATGGACAGTGTAAGACATGGACAGAGTAAGACAAGGACAGTGTAAGACATGGACAGTATAAGACATGGACAGAGTAAGACAAGGACAGTATAAGACATGGACAGAGTAAGACAGGGACAGAGTAAGACAAGGACAGTGTAAGACATCGACAGAGTAAGACAGGGACAGAGTAAGACATAGACAGAGTAAGACATGGACAGAGTAAGACAATGACAGTGTAAGACAGGGACAGAGTAAGACAAGGACAGTGTAAGACATGGACAGAGTAAGACAGGGACAGAGTAAGACATAGACAGAGTAAGACATGGACAGAGTAAGACAATGACAGTGTAAGACAGGGACAGAGTAAGACAAGGACAGTGTAAGACATGGACAGTATAAGACATGGACAGAGTAAAACAAGGACAGTGTAAGACATGGACAGAGTAAGACATGGACAGAGTAAGACATAGACAGAGTAAGACATGGACAGAGTAAGACAAGGACAGTGTAAGACAGGGACAGAGTAAGACAAGGACAGAGTAAGACATGGACAGTGTTAGATATGGACAGAGTAAGACAGGGACAGAGTAAGACATGGACAGCGTAAGACATGGACAGCGTAAGACAGGGACAGAGTAAGACATGGACAGAGTAAGACAAGGACAGTGTAAGACAGGGATAGTGTAAGACAGGGACAGAGTAAGACAAGGACAGTGTAAGACATGGACAGAGTAAGACAGGGACAGAGTAAGACATAGACAGAGTAAGACATGGACAGAGTAAGACAATGACAGTGTAAGACAGGGACAGAGTAAGACAAGGACAGTGTAAGACATGGACAGTATAAGACATGGACAGAGTAAAACAAGGACAGTGTAAGACATGGACAGAGTAAGACAAGGACAGTGTAAGACAGGGACAGAGTAAGACAAGGACAGAGTAAGACATGGACAGTGTTAGATATGGACAGAGTAAGACAGGGACAGAGTAAGACATGGACAGCGTAAGACAGGGACAGAGTAAGACATGGACAGAGTAAGACAAGGACAGTGTAAGACAGGGATAGTGTAAGACAGGGACAGAGTAAGACATGGACAGAGTAAGACAAGGACAGTGTAAGACAGGGACAGAGTTAGATATGGACACAGCGACGTTAGAGACTACCACGGAGAAAAGAGTCTAAAAAGCGTAAATGTGTATGTGTGTCTGTATAGATGTGTGTGTGTGTGTGTGTGTGTGTGTGTGTGTGTGTGTGTGTTTGCATAGCTATCATTGTGAGGACCAGTGTGAGTTTATAACCTTTGGAGTGAGGACCATTTTACAAAGTGAGGACATTTAGGCCGGTCCTCACTTTTTTTTCACTGTAATGGCCTCCAGAGGCTGTTTTTAGGCTTTTCTCAAAGTTTCAGAGAGGTCCTCAGAAATATAGTAAACTGGGAATTTTAAAAAAAATTGGTGTGTGTACATCTTTTTCATACACACACTTTGCTCTGTCACCCCCTATCATACACACACGTGTACTGCACTTTAGCATTGTTTTTCATTCTGGCGCCCCCTTCAGGTTCACACAGTTACTGCACCTGAGCTAATCTGGCACTGGCGACCCCTACTGCTTCACATGGTTACTGCACCAAAGCTACTCTGGTTTCAGGCCTTGTTTCACCACTCTGCAGTAGGCCAATGTCCAACAGAAGTTTACATTATACTAGACACAGAGCAAGGAATTAATAATAAAGGTAACTGTAAGAATTGGACCAGGATTAGAAGAAATCAGGACCACAGGGAGCCACGAGGATGACCATAGTAAAACAAAAACACATGATACTGCTGTAGATTTGTCTGCATGTAACAGTAAACCAGGTAATAAGCAAGTGGGACTCAAAATAAATACAAGTTACAATGTAGATCTATAAACAGATTAAATTAGTAACAAACAAAAAAAAGAACTGTGCACACGTAGATTAAATAATTAAGACACAGGTATTTTTCAAAGGCTTTGTAAGAGACACAGTTCTCTCTCCAACTCTGATGTGGGACCAGTATGATAATACAGGTATGTTGTATATCTGTGGAGCTGAATGTATGTGTACAGTTCAATCCTACCACTCTGGACGTAGGTGATCTTTAGTTCAGCAACAGGTTCTGTATGTTGTTGGCTTGGCTCTCCATCCAGTACTGGATAACAGTTTTTCTGGATTATCTGAAATCTCCCTGGTGGCTTTGAGATCTCTTCTGAAGTCTCTGGACATCTTAAGAGGACTTCAACTCATAACCCTGACCTATGAATGATTTCCAGATAAATTACCTTCATGCTATTTATATTAATATTCCTTATAATAGTGTAAAAGCTTATTAAATCAACATAATGCTTCAAGTCACAATCAAAGATAACACTGAGTAAAACTCAGTTTTGGTTAAAAGAGCATGATAGAAAACACAAATAATATATTTAGCACTGATGCACCAAAAATATTGTTAAATTCTTGTAAACTGTAAGAAAATACCAGCACTAACACTGGAATTCAGCACAAAACTACATCTTAACCAGCAACAAAGCTGCAGCGCTCATGTCTGTTTAGCAGCAGTATTTCTTAAATACATTGCAGATACAGTTTTAGTAAAGGAGTTAGCATTTTAGCATTATCAAATGGGATTTTACATTGCACTGATTAGCATTGCAGCTAGTCAACATTATCTGCAATAAGCTACATGTTAGCAGGTATCTGTACTCACCAGTGTGGATTCAGGCCTCAGTGCAGTTTTTCATCCACACTGTCATTTTATGTTGTCTACATTAAGTATGAATTAACAACACTCATTAAATGAGCTCCTCCACAGTTTAGCTGAGTTTCTTACTTCAAAAGGGATTTGACATTTAACCTTCACATGCGACTAGTCAGTGGAGCTGGGCTGAATCATTTGATTGGCTGAAGTGAATTTGAATGTATTGGCTAGTAGTTTAGCATGCTAACATGCTAAACTAAGAAAGCTAAACAGTAAAACTTAAACCTGCTAAACACCAGCATGTTAGCCTAGTCATTGTGAGCATGTTAGCATGCTGATGTTAGCGTTTATTGGTTTCCTTAACAGGGACAGTGGCGATTAATAAACACTGGTATAAATGCACAAGAGTTAGCCAAGAGGCTGTTTTTCATCTTTAGTCCCTGTACAGATGTTACCTTACTGTACCTGTCATAGTACAGCCTCATAGAGCTGCTGTAGACTCTGGTTTATCTGGTACAAAATGATTTAATCAAAAGCATACAACCTTATTATATCTGCAGAGTAAAGAGTGGAAGTACATCTCACTTTGTTCTATTTTAAGTAAACAGAACTTATGTAAATATAATTTGAGATATGAGGAATGCACCCACCTGTAGGATACAGTGACAGTATACGAAGACATTATTTATCCTTCCAGACTACCTTCTTCTCAGTTGCGCCCCCCCCACACACACACTATTTGCTGTCCCTGCTCACATTATATGAATGCATGGAGACAGCACTGTGGCACAACAGACAGAGCTCACATAGCAAAGTAAGCAAAAATACTGTGTTGCTACTGTGTTTAAAATATACGTATTACCTTATAGTAACGTATTATCAGTTAACATTATTGAAATGCATGTTGAAAGAATATGCAGCTTCATTTCTCCTACAGGATAGAGTTACAGTACAGTAAAGCACAACGTCCCAATAGGTCTGAAGGTTTAGGGGCTACAGGAGCAAGTGGCAGCTCCTGTATTTGGACAGGTAATTGTGGCATCCCGTTGGACAGCCAGTGGCTGACATGTTTGCCTTCCCAGAGAATTATCAGGGTCCTGTAAGGTGTTCCTGGGGAGGTAACTGAATGGGACAGCAGGCCTCCCTCTCACAGCGTGTGCAGACACTGAAGGCCGTTTTTTTGGTTGTGCGGAGGTGCTACGCAGCGCTTTCTCTGTAGCCTATATAAGTGGTCTCATGTTTAGAAGAAGTGAGAGAGTGACAATTCTCTTCAGAGTGAGTAGTGACTCTAGATCATAGTGAGAGAAACAAAGTGTCTCTCCTGTGCTTTCTGACCAAGGTGAGACATCTTCAGCAGGACTAGTTAACCCTCTCCTTGATATCATGTTTACGGAGAAAGAACCAGGAAATGAGTCGGGGGGAACTGGAACGCTACCAAGCCACAACCCGGCGGCGTGCGTCGCCCAACGTGTAGTTATATTTTTTGAGGTGCACGTCAGGCTACGACATAGGGTAGACGCAAAGGGGTCTGGGGTGCGCCGTTGATTCCTCCACAGCTTTATCATTCACTGTTGCTGTTTGGCCACTTTCTGTCAGGTACATCAATGTTGGGCACTTTAAGGGAGAGACACACCTGTTCTTGGGAGTGTCTGCCTACACAATAATTGAGCAAAGTAAATGTATCCACAATACTTTACTTTTTAGCTGACTTTATATTAGCTTACAAACTACTAAATCAGTGAGCAGATGTAATGGACCTTAGGATCCATTACATGGACATGAACCCTGATTAATTTAAAAGCTGTGGAAATAAAGAACACTTTAAAAGTAATACTATATGTTGTGTTGTTGCTGCATACTAATTGTATACAACAATTAAACAACTAATTAACAAACTCAAAACTATAACACTGAGAATCAGCATGTGTTGAATATGAAGATATTAAAAAGGAGACAAAATCTTCAAGTTCCAATAAGGTGAAAAGTGAATCTAAATTAATAAATAGACAGTGAACAGAGAGAAATAAAACATAAATTTAAAGGATGAAACATGGGTTAGCCATACAAACTACAGGCTGTGGATTCATTATTATATGTAAAGCATCCAAGTTTCACTAACCTTTATTCTTCTTTATGTTTAGGTTTATTATTTCATTTTAAATATGGTTATTTTAAGCTGTAGCACTGAACTGAATGGTTTTATATTGAAAGATGTTTTTTTTTAAATTTTACTTAAGTAAAAAGTCTTCTTCAACCACTCTTAAAATAATGTATATGATTAAACTTTACTTTGAAGAGCAAGACTTTAATGTTAAAGTTCTTATTTTGCAGTAATAGTTGTGGTTTCTAACCCTGCAGCCTGTAAAACAGGCCTGAGAGTCAGAGGTGAATATTGTGAGGTGTCTCTACTGCTGCAGCTCCCACTTAATTAATGGCCCATCAGGGGGAGGGGCCGCCCCCCCCTCTCTCAGCCACTCAGACGAGCAGGTGGGGGAAGGGCAGCTTTCTGGGAGAACAGGTCACCTCCAGGTCACCTGCTCTCACAGAAAGCTGCCCTTTCCCCCCACCTGCACGGTGGGGGGAAGGGGGCAGAGCTCAGGGCTGAGGCATGAGACGCGAGGAGTGTGAGACAGGTTTCAAGGCTGCAGCAATACACTCTTGGAAGGAGACGGTACAGCTAGCGGCCACAATACTTTACTTTTTAGCTGACTTTATATTAGCTTACAAACTAGTAAATCAGTGAGCACATGTAATGAACCCTGGTTAATTTAAAAGCTGTGGAAATAAAGAACACTTTTTTTTGTTGCTGCATACTAATTGTCTACAGCAATTTAACAACTAAATAACAAACTCAAACCTATAACACTGAGAATCAACATGTGTTGAATATGGAGATATTAAAAAGGAGACAACATCTTCAAGTTCCAATAAGGTGAAAAGTGAAACTTAATTCATAAATAGACAGTGAACAGAGAGAAATAAAACATATAAATTTATAGGATGAAACATGGGTTAGCCATACAAACTACAAGCTGTTGATTCATTATTGTATGTAAAGCATCCCAGTTTCACTAACCTTTATTCTTCTTTTATGTTATTTCATTTTTTAAATATGGTCATTTTTAAGCTGTAGCACCGAACTGGATGGTTTTATATTGAAAGATGTTTGTTTTTTTTTTTTTTTTTTTTTTTAATTTTACTTAAGTAAAAAGTCTGAGTACTTCTTCAACCACTCATAAAATAATATATATAAATAATATATATATGATTAAACTTTACTTTGAAGAGCGAGACTTTAATGTTAAAGTTCTTATTTTGCAGTAATAGTTGTGATTTCTAACCCTGCAGCCTGTAAAACAGGCCTGAGAGTCAGAGGTGAATATTGTGAGGTGTCTCTACTGCTGCAGCTCCCACTTAATTAATGGCCCATCAGGGGAGGGGCCGCCCCCCCTCTCTCAGCCACTCAGACGAGGGGAAGGGCAGCTTTCTGGGAGACCTGCTCACAGATAGCCGCCCTTCCCCCCCCTGCACGGTGGTACAGACGGTACAGCTAGCGGCCTGCTAGCTTTTTGAAAAAGCGACTCAACTGAGGAAAAAGACGACTTTTAAACATTTTCTGTGCAGGTAAGATTTGATCAACTCTAATTTTAACCATCCACATGTCACTTAATGCAGTTTGAGCAAAATTATTTTGGCAGGTTTAGATTTTTTATTTCTAGAACGGAGGTTGCCAGTTCTAGTAAATTCTAACTACTAACTTAATTGTCATGCACTATATTTTTGTATAACTATGTGAACATATATTAGTTTAGAGTTTTATTAGTTTTTAACAACATTGCAGTGACACCATTTAAAGTCAGTTTGTACCTTTTCTGAAAATAAAGTGGACACGTTTAAAACTCCATTTAAAACTGTTTCAAGCATTTTATATCTAGTCTGATTTGTTTTTCAAAGACTTAGTTTGTAGAACTACATAAGTGGTTTATAGAAGTGTTTTCTACAGTGTTGTATGTGCTATAACAGGCTATAGTCTTTAATATGTTAATGAGGTTTTGGGGCTATCACTGATATTTGTGGGGAAAAAAGAGTGTAGGTCAACTATTGTCGCAGCAAAGTTTAGTCTTGATTGTAAATAAGTACTTAAGTTCAAATGTAGTTATAAGCTACACTGCAGATAATGCTTAACAGTCAAACAGTTTTTATTTTGAATTTAAAGGGCTGTGCTCTCATGGCTAAAGTTTTCAATCTTCTTTTGGGTTTTAGGTCCAGAAATTGATGGCTGTGAGAAAAACACAGGTATGTTCCTTTTATAAAACTTAATATGGAACTCCACTGTACAGCCTACTACTGACTTACAGTGTAGCTACTTCTACATCAGAGGAAGACATTGTGCTACTGTATTTACCTGACAGAGAGTGCTGTAGATTTAGAATGTAATCACAAAAATATCACAATGACAATGTGGAGTAATCAGACATCATCATCATGGAGTCATGGCAGTGGGCTACCTACCAAATTTCGCATGTGCCTCCCCCCGTTCAGAAACTAAATACCAAACACTAATACTGAAACACCGCTCCCTTCTCATTAGGGTGGAACCCTAAATGCTGCCAAACTGCAGAAGTTCTGTTCTTCTTCCAGAACAGGTCACTCGGTCGCGCAACTTGCCATCTTTACTCCCCCCAGTAGCTGCAGCAACGTGTACGAGCTTCCACTGAGCTACAAAAGTTTAAATGACAACAAGATGCTTTTTCAGCTCAGACGTTGTTTAAATTCACCTAACCTGGTCCCTGTCACGATCCTGCTAGCTGGTAGCTTGTAGATGGTAGTTGATAGCTTTTAGCTGCTAGCTCCCTAGCTGCCGACCCGGTGAGTGTGTTCAGCCAGGCTTCTGTGATAATCATCCTAACAACAATCCACGGAACAGCGGTGGTCTGGCTATGTCCTCCAGAGGACAGGTCATGGCTTCAAGACAAAACTTGAATTTTGTTTCCTCACAAATAGGTAATTGAGCACTGTAGTCGGGCCATGTATCAGTGACTATGTACCTACATGGAGACGGGTCAAATGATGTGTGTGGCGGCACAGTGATAGCATTAGAGAAGGCTAGCTGTAGTCTCGCTAACCGGACGGCAGCTAGGAGCAACCAGCAAGATTGGGACAGGGACCAGGGCAAGGAAAAGGCAAGGCAGCTTTATTTGTAGAGCACATTTCAGTAACAGGGCAATTGAAAGTTAACAGTTAAAAAAATAAAAACAGATAAAACACAAGAATAAACAGGAGGTAGGTGAATTTAAACAACGTCTGAGTTGAAAAACGCATTTTTTGTTGTCATGTAAGGGCCCTGTTCATGTTGCACAGACATTTTAATTGCATTTTATGTCTGTTAAGAAGCACAAAGGCTTTCTAAAACTGCTGTTTTAGCTCAGTGGAAGCTTGTACACATTGCTGCAGCTACTCTGTACTGCCTGCACTGATTCAGGTCGGGGATTTGTTCAATCAAAAGTATGTATACATTATGGTGGGGATTTGTCAAAATGTCAGCTCGAGTTTTAAACAATAGAGGTAATGAGTCAATTTTATGGTAATATTTGAGAGGATAGTTTCACTGTGCTAAATGAATTAGTACTAAGTAAAAATAGAAAGCTTATTATATGTTTATGTAGCTTATTTGCAGATCTGAAAATACATTTTTTAAGTGTTGATGGTGTTCAGTGATGTTTGGCTTCTGACTGTGGGTGAAGGAAGTTAGTCACACACACGTTGGCATGTTTTCTTACGTCTAACTGTGAAAAGCCTTTTTCCAACGTAAGTGAAAATCATGATTTTAAAACACACACTTTTAACATTTGACATACAGTACATCCAAAAACAGTATGCTTGACATCTGCCCTTTTCAAACAAATACTTTTTTAAATTTTCTTAAATGTTTGTTAAATATGAAATTGATTTCAGTGGTACAGTTCATTTTTAAGAAAATGATGGTAGCATGGCTCTGTAAAGTTGGACTTGAAAGGGAATGTGATGTCTTCCTCATGATTATTCTTTTTACTTCCAGTTGGACTGTGACTTTGAGGAGTCAGGAAGGGATTCCTCTGGGTCTGAATCATGCAGCCAAATAGGATTGGACCCAGGTTACAATCCACCTCTGAATGCATTATCCAGTGATAAGGAAGATTTGAAAAGCCCAGGCAAAGCTAAGCAATTGACCAGTAAAGAAGATCTCAAAGGTCCAGACACAAATTCAAGTGAAGATGAAGATCAGCAAGGAGGCAAGTTGACTATTATGAAAAAAAAGAAAACAAAAACGTATGCGAAAATAAAGAACAAAAGAGGACCAAAAAAGAGAAAGTGACTAAAAAAATAAAAGAGAAGACAACAATCGCGCACGGGACAAAAGGCACAACTGCCTCTGCTGTGGCCAATCAAACACTGAGATGGCAAGGCATTTACAGAGAAAGCATATGGAGATCAAAGATGTAGCATATGCCTTCAGTTTCTGGTTTTGGGATTGCATGATATAGTTAAAAGTGTAGGGTATCGGTTCAGCGACATGAGTAGATTTAAAGTAGTATTTGTACAAACTCTCTTTTAATCAACATAAGTTTTTTGTACTAGGGTTTTTTGAATACCGAGCACTAACCTTGGTTATTTGTCATAGGTAAAAGTCCCAAATCGACTTCTGAGAGTGTCCCACAGAGAAAAAGGAAACAAGTTAAAGAGGTGGAGGAAGGTATGTTTATAAAAGTAAAAACATATATATTTGTCTATATTAGAGCTGCAGTAGTTGATTATCTGTACTACTATTTCAATAACTAATTCATATTTAATTTCTAACCACCAATGCATTTGTTAGTTCTACCTTTTCTAGTTCTACATTCTTAAATGTGAGAATGACTTTCTCTTTTATATAATGGTAAAAGTAATAGCTTTGTGTTATAATTAAAAGCTTCCATTATTTTCATCTTTCAATAAGAGACAGATGAATCAATAAAAATAATTGTTGGTTGCAGCCCTAGTCTACACTCAGTATCCCAGGACTCCAACAAATAGTCCGCTCAGTGAAGATGGGAGTTCAGATGTAGATGGTGAGTTAAAGGGTGTTTATTATAAAATTCACAAAAAAAACTGCTTTTTACGAAGGACCCTGCCAGCGTTTTCTCAAACTTATTACAGTACTATTAATATCTCAAGTGCATGAATTACATTAATTGTCATCATTTCATCCTTTTGTTTCTTTACAGTTTGTTACTCTTTTAAGATGGATATCACAGTGAATATTTATGGTCCTAGTACAGTTTACTGTTTACTGTTTTGACCTCTTAAAATATAAGTGCTAGCAGCCAGCTGTCAGATTGTGGTAGTTATGTTTTACTGTCAGCATTTAAATTCACATGAACCCTGAATATTCATTATAATATAATTATATTTCGCTAACTAACGGTTGCCAATGTGTGTTGGTTACAGTTCTAGATCTGAGTCCAGCAACAAGGTTGGTTAAAAAGGCCCTCACAGAAGAAGAAAAGTCGTAAAAAAGACCAAGAGAGTAGAAGCAATAGGTAAGTTCTTTAAAACTGGGGAAAAAAGGTATATACTTCTAAAGCTACTATTAAACGCTCTCTGTGACTGTCTGCGAGCCATGCAGTGGGTTGGGAACATTAATTCCCTTTATGTCACTTGATATTTTGAAAGCAGGAATCGTGCTGTGTGCCCTCCGGTGCAAACTGCGTACATTTACAGGCACAAAACAGTTGTGATATATGTTCTAGAGTTATTTTATTGCTCTTTAAAACAGAAATCAACAAATATATCAAACATTTTAACAGGTGCCACAATTATTGTAGCAATAATGGGTTTGTCAGGCTACTCAGTGGTTGTAAGAGGCTAGTGTGACTTGTGTAGGGACACCAGTGCATACCCACTGCTGTAAACTCTCATGTATTAATAATATTAATCATCTTTGCAGATATAGTTGCTTTCACTAGGTTGTCCTTTCATACTCATAGGTTGAGGTGTCAATTTTTGCTTGCTGTTTTCAGATGGAGGTTCTGACCTGTTGTCCCCCAAAAAGAGACAGGAGCCTCTCAGTGAAGATGGGAGTTCAGATGTAGATGGTGAGTTAAATGGTGTTTATAATGAAACTCACCAAAACCCTGTCTTTTTACGAAGGACCCTGCAAGCGTTTTCTCAAACTTAGTAGAGCACTACTTAAATCTCATATATAATTTGTCACCATTTCATCCTTTTGTTACTTTACAGTGTGTTACACAAGATGGATATCACAGTAAATATTTAGTGTCCTTCCTTATGGCAGTTAAATTATTGTCCCATGGTGATCCAGTTGTGATGAAGAACTATTTTGTAATATTCAAGTACACACTGCTGCTTACAGTTCTGACCCCAGACATATACTTTAAATGCTAGTAGCCAGTTGTCAGATTGTAGTAGTTATGTTTTACTGTCAGCATTTTATTACACATGAACCCTGAATATTAATTTTAACTGAGATTTCACTAACTAACGGTTGTCAATGTTTGTCTGCTACTGTTGTAGATCAGAGTCCAGGAACAAGGTTGGTGAAGAGGCCCTCACAGAAGAATAGTGGAAGCAATGGGTAAGTTCTTTAAAACTGGTCAAAAAAAGGGATATACAGTCTAGACCACAAGTATTTGGACAGTTGGACTTTTTGTGTTCTTTGAGACAAATAAAGTGCTAAGTCTCAGCTGTTATTTAAATAGATTTGTATAAATATAGATAACTGTGTGTGAGCCATAGCCCTTTAACACACAATGAGAAAAGGTTTGAGGTCCAAAAGTAATTGGACAGAAAAACATCAAGTCTAACAACTTTATCGTATTTAATATTTGCAGTCTTCCACACATAGACAACAGCAGACTACAGGTTATGTTCATGAAGTCTTATCTTGATTATTGACAAAGAAACACGTATGCTTTCATCCAGAAGAGCATTCTGAACTTTCTGTAGAGTCATAAATTGTTTTTTCATAATCAGTAAAATGATTTTCCAGTTATTAACTAGATGTGTGCTCCCCGATGTACCAGCTTGTAAGTCTACTCTAAATAAACCTGAAATAAGCATTTTATTTACTATCCATTTTTATATTTAAAACTGAATGTACTGAAGAACAAAATTGTATTGGTGTCCAAATATTTAATTAGAATTAATGTCAAAGCCACAAATGCTTTACTGAATCTACACTGAGATGTATGTATTTAAGGTCACACTATCTATATTGTCTTTTCTGTCATTTGTAGTGCCGCCCACAGTAAAGGTGAAGAGACCGTGGAGTGAAGCAGAGAGGAGTGCGGTAAACAAACACATGTGAAGTTTATTGCAGAGCACTGCGTTCCAGGTAAAGAACTCTGCATGTAATGCATAAAAGAGGAGGAAGCCTTGGGTCAAAGGTCCTGGAAGGATGGAAAGAAGTTTGTGTACAACACAAATGTTACATTAAACCGGAGGTGTGCTACGCGGCAGCTTCACTTTTGAAGATCTTTATTGTGCAATATAATGTTGGGTTCTAGTTCTTTTGATGCTTTGTGTGGTACTGTTCAAGTGGTGTTTCAAAACATAGCAATAAGGCACGTTTGCAACTAACATTTTTTTTTTTAAATCTATTAATTGCACTAATATTTTCTTAACATTTTGTTTTATAAAATGTCAGAAAAGGTTAAACTATGACGGTAAATATGGTGCAAAACGTGACAGCGCAGATGTGATGTGAGCATTTGTAGAATATGATTTGAGAACTTGTAGAAAAAATCTGGACTACTTCAGTCACTTTTCCAACAACCACAACTCAGTGATTCAACTTTGAATCTGTCGCTGCAGCGCAGCTCTCTCGCATCACACAGCGGTGAGTCTGCGCTCTCGACTTTTGCAACACTTCTTGCGATTCATTTGGTGCAAAACTAATTTGTACCTGTGGACTTAGTCTGTGGAGCTCTGAGCCAACAGGGACGAGGGCCGGGGACAGCAGGGTTTCTATCGCCTGATGAGGGTCAACTCTGTCCAGCTTATTTATGTAGCATGAAAGCTAGCGTTAGCTAATACTGTAAATACCTTTTAATTATCTCAACACTTTAACATTCACACTGAGACATTGGGGGCTGGTTGGATAGTTTGCTAACGCTAGATTGCTATTCCACCGACACTGGCGGTGGCCCCCAGGGGGGGCTGGGAGAGGGGGGCTGTGCCGCTGCTACCGGGTCTGGAGCTCTTCGTGTCCCGCTGGAGATCAGATCACGTCGAGGTCGGCAGCGGAGCTTTCTAGCGGTGTTTACACGCTGGCCGAGCCCCACTGAAGGTGGTCCGTCTGCGGCTGCCGGACCTGGAGCCCCCCCCCGGTGTGTTAGGTGGACTGTTAAAAAGTGTTGAGATAATTAAAAGGTATTTACAGTATTTAGAAGCGGGCTGGCTGCTAGTTAGCTGACGCTAGCTTTCATGCTACATAAATAAGCCGGACAGAGTTGTCCCTCATCTGGCGATAGAAACCCTGCTGTCCCCCCATCCTATTGGACAGAGTTGTTCCTCATTTGGCGATAGAAACCCTGCTGTCCCCCCGTCCTGTTGGACAGAGTTGTCTCTCATCTGGCGATAGAAACCTTGCTGTCCCCCCGTCCTGTTGGACAGAGTTGTCTCTCATCTGGCGATAGAAACCCTGCTGTCCCCCCCGTCCTGTTGGACAGAGTTGTCCCTCATCTGGCAATAGAAACCCTGCTGTCCCCCCATCCTGTTGGACAGAGTTGTCTCTCATCTGGCGATAGAAACCTTGAGGTCCCCCCGTCCTGTTTGACAGAGTTGTCCCTCATATGGCGATAGAAACCCTGCTGTCCCCCCGTCCTGTTGGACAGAGTTGTCTCTCATCTGGCGATAGAAACCTTGTCCCCCCCCGTCCTGTTGGACAGAGTTGTCTCTCATCTGGCAATAGAAACCCTGCTGTCCCCCGTCCTGTTGGACAGAGTTGTCCCTCATCTGGCGATAGAAACCCTGCTGTCCCCCCGTCCTGTTGGACAGAGTTGTCTCTCATCTGGCGATAGAAACCTTGCTGTCCCCCCGTCCTGTTCGACAGAGCTCAACAGACTAAGTCCACAGGTGGAAATTAGTTTTGCAGCAAAGGGATCAACAAGTGTTGCAAAAGATGTGCAGACTCGCCGCTGTGTGATGGAGAGAGCACGCTGCAGCGACAGATTCCAGAGGTAATAATATATAATATAATATAACATAATATGAGAAGTTGCAGTGACAGATCTCCAGAGGTTGTAATCTCTGAGTTGTGGTTGTACTTGAAAAGTGACTGAAGTGGAAGAAAAAAATATGAGTACAGATTTTTGTTTACAAGTTCTCACATCACATCTGCGTGCTCTCACATTTTGCTCCATATTTACCTTGATGTTAAACACCTAAAACAAGGTTTAAGGTTGTCTTCAGGTTTATTTTTCCAGTTGAAAGTTGTTGTGACAAGTTTATTATCATACATGAGAAAGAAAGCAGCAAATTCTCAAAGTTGAGGTTTGAACAAAACTAAAATAAATGTTCTGATAACTGGACTTCACACGTAATGTTTTTTCTTGCTTTACTTTAGTTCAGAAATACATCTGTGCTTTTGTGCAGTAGTCTGATCGATGGTCACATCATTAATTTGTATATATTCTGCTTCTGTATATGAACCTCAAACTGCAACTCTTCAAAGACTCAATTATTATATATATTATTACATTATGTATCTGTTCTAAAACATAAAATGGTAGCAAAGAATAACTAACTAATAATAAGAAAGGAGATAGTTAAAATAGTCTAGCCAGAACTGAACCCAATAGCGCCCCCTAGAAATGGTCCTCACTTCAGTGATAGAATGACAACTCTTATTCTTTGTTTTAAAAATAATCTGAGGTGAAAACTGAGTCAGGGAGACATCTAGTGTTTAAATATGGCATTAGTTTGTCTGTAAGTATAGCAGAAAGGGTGGTCCTCACTTCAGTGGCTGTTATACTCGGTCCTCACCTTTAATGTCATACAGGAATGTGTGTGCGTGTGTGTGTGTGTGTGTGTGTGTGCGTGTGTGTGTGTGTGTGTGTGCGTGTGTGTGTGTGTGTGTGTGTGTGTGTGCGTGTGTGTGTGTGTGTGTGTATGTGTGTGTGTGTGTCTATGTATGTGTGTGTGTGTGTATGTGTGTGTGTGTGTGTGTGTGTCTATGTGTGTGTGTGTGTGTGTGTGTGTGTGTGTGTGTGTGTGTGTGTGTGTGTGTGTGTATGTGTGTGTGTGTCTATGTATGTGTGTGTGTGTGTGTGTGTGTGTGTGTGTGTGTGTGTGTGTGTGTGTCTATGTGTGTGTGTGTGCGTGTGTGTGTGTGTGTGTGCGTGTGTGTGTGTCTATGTGTGTGTGTGTGTCTATGTGTGTGTGTGTGCGTGTGTGTGTGTGTGTGTGTGTGTGTGTCTATGTGTCTATGTGTGTGTGTGTGTGTGTGTGTGCGTGTGTGTGTGTGTGTGTGTGTGTGTGTGTCTATGTATGTGTGTGTGTGTGTGTATGTGTGTGTGTGTGTGTGTGTGTCTATGTGTCTATGTGTGTGTGTGTGTGTGTGTGTGTGTATGTGTGTGTGTGTGTGTGTGTGTGTGTGTATGTGTGTGTGTGTGTGTGTGTGTCTATGTGTCTGTGTGTGTGTGTGTGTGTGTGTGTGTGTGTGTGTGTGTGTGTGTGTGTGTGTGTGTGTGTGTGTCTCTTACAGGATGTAGAGGATGACCCCCACTGACCACATGTCCACCTCGGGGCCGTAGGCGTTCCCCCTCAGGATCTCTGGAGCTGCAGGCAGAGCACAGCGTTAGCCGCCGTTAGCCGCCAACACAAGCTAGCACACGCTAACACAAGCTAACACACGCTAACACAAGCTAAAACACACTAACACAAACTAACACAAGCTAACACATGCTAACACACGCTAACACACGCTAACACCCGCTAACACAAGCTAACACACGCTAACACATGCTAACACACGCTAACACTAAATTGAAATTGAAATTAACACAAGCTGACACACGCTAACACATGCAAACACACGCTAACACAAGCTAACACATGGTAACAATCTAACACACGCTAATACACGCTAGCACAAGCTAACACACGCTAACACAAGCAAACACATGCTAACACAAGCTAACACATGCAAACAAGCTAACACACGCAAACACACGCTAACACAAGCTAACACAAGCTAACACATGCTAACAAGCTAACACATGCTAACACACGCTAGCACAAGCTAACACACGCTAACACACGCTAGCACAAGCTAACACACGCTAACATAAGCTAACACACGCTAACACAAGCAAACACACGCTAACACAAGCGAACATGCGCTAACACAAGCTAACACATGCTAACAAGCTAACACACGCTAACACAAGCCAACACGCGCTAACACATGCTAATGACGATGCAGATGTACGTGAATGCCCGAGGATTGGTTAGTTTCTTTCTACTGACGACCTGATTGGTTAGTTTCTTTCTACTGACGACCTGATTGGTTAGTTTCTGAACTTACCGCAGTAGCCTGGCGTGCCACACACCGTCTTCATGGTCACTTGGTCATCGATGATTTTGGAAAGGCCAAAGTCAGCTGAAAAAGAGAAAATGTCTTCATGAGAATTGAAATAAAGACAGACAGGTGGAGCGGTTTCCTGTTTCTAATTAAAGAGAGAAGAAGAGGAGAGACTCTAAATAATCACTACTTTTAACATGTATAGAGCAGCATATCTCCACCAGACTCCATGTAAATAATCACTACTTTTAGCGTGTATAGAGCAGCATATCTCCACCAGACTCCATGTAAATAATCACTACTTTTAACATGTATAGAGCAGCATATCTCCACCAGACTCCATGTAAATAATCACTACTTTTAACATGTATAGAGCAGCATATCTCCACCAGACTCCATGTAAATAATCACTACTTTTAGCGTGTATAGAGCAGCATATCTCCACCAGACTCCATGTAAATAATCACTACTTTTTACACTGAGCCACAGGGGCGGCTGTGGCTCAGTGGTAGAGCGGTTGCCTGCCAATTGGAAGGTTGGTGGTTCAATCCCCGGCCCTGCAGTCCCATGTCGAAGTGTCCTTGGGCAAGACACTGAACCCCGAGTTGCCCCCGATGCTGTGTCATCGGAGTGTGAATGTGTGTGCATGTTTATCTGATGAGCAGATGGCACCTTGTACGGCAGCCTCGGCCACAGTGTGTGAATGGTGAATGGTTCCTGTACTATGTAAAAGCGCTTTGAGTAGTCGTTCAGACTAGAAAAACGCTATATAAATACAGCACATTTACATTTACATTTACTTTTAGCGTGTATAGAGCAGCATATCTCCACCAGACTCCATGTAAATAATCCCTACTTTTAGCGTGTATAGAGCAGCATATCTCCACCAGACTCCATGTAAATAAGCACTACTTTTAGCGTGTATAGAGCAGCATATCTCCACCAGACTCCATGTAAATAATCACTACTTTTAGCGTGTATGGAGCAGCATATCTCCACCAGACTCCATGTAAATAATCACTACTTTTAGCGTGTATAGAGCAGCATATCTCCACCAGACTCCATGTAAATAATCACTACTTTTAGCGTGTATAGAGCAGCATATCTCCACCAGACTCCATGTAAATAATCACTACTTTTAGCGTGTATAGAGCAGCATATCTCCACATGTAAATGGGTGAATTAAGAGTTTATTCCAACCAGACCAGAGTGGTGATTGGTGGAACAGTGGAGAGATGAACCAAGACGGCTTTTGGTAGTTTTATTTAGTTTCTGTCCACTTTGAATGAAGTGTGTTTTATGATGCTAAAAGTAGTGATTATTTACATGGAGTCTGGTTGGTTAGGTGATAATGAATTTGGATCTAATAGATACAATCTCTAATTGCAGGATGTGTGTTGACAGTGTTTAATGAAGAAGTAGAAGAAGAAGGTGGTGTGTTACCGATCTTGAGCGGAGCGTCCAGCGACAGCTCGGCGTACAGCAGGTTCTCCGGTTTGAGATCACGATGCACAACGCCGTTCTCATGGAGATACTGAAACACACACACAACACACAAACACACAAACAACACACAACACACAGTTCAACAGCGGCTCCAGCTGCGTGGCGTGTCCGGTTTTATTTCGGCTGCCATGGTAACAGGTTAGAGCCGGCGGCGTGACACGCATGTCTCACACGACAACGTGTGAGTGCTAGAAACGCACATCTTCACGCAACACACACACGTGTTGGAGAGAGAGAGAGTGTGACTGTGTTTGTGTGTGTCTGTGTGTGTGTGCGTGTATGTGTGTGTGCGTGTGTGTGTGTGCGTGTGTGTGAGTGTGTGTCTCTCTGTGTGTGTGAGTGTGTTTGTGTGTGTGTGTGTGTGTGTGTGTGAGTGTGTGTATGTGTGTGTGTGTGTGTCTCTCTCTGTGTGTGTGTCTCTCTCTGTGTGTGCATGTGTGTGTGTGTGTGTGTGTCTCTGTGTGTCTGTGTGTGTGTGTGTGTCTCTGTGTGTCTGTGTGTGTGTGTGTGTGTGTGTGTGACTGTTTGTGTGTGTGTGACTGTGTGTGTGTGTGTGAGTGTGTGTGTGTGTGTGACTGTGTGTGTGTGTGTGTGTGTGTGTGTGTGTGTGTGTGTGTGTGTGTGTGTGTGTGTGTGTGTGTGTGTGTGTGTGTGTGTGTGTGTGTGTAGTAATCCTCTGGTTTTAATCTGTTCAGCAGATGAAAGCTGCTGTTACATAAGAGACGACATCAACAACTCCAGCAGCCGTCATTCATATTAATATTATAATATTACTACTCTACTAATATTAGTATTATGATAAAATAGTTAATAGGAGCTTCTGATGACATCTTTGTGCGATAAAACAAAAACAAAAAAGTAAATAGTTGTTTTGTCTTTATTTGTTGCAGTATATTATGTTTTTAAGTATGTAAGGAGGGAAGGAAAGAAGAAAGGAACGAGGAGGAGCAGAAGGCAGAATAACGCTGAACCCACCAGACTCCATGTAAATAATCACTACTTTTAGTGTGTATAGAGCAGCATATCTCCACCAGACTCCATGTAAATAATCACTACTTTTAGCATGTATA
>CM049379.1:350000-387500 GCA_026937815.1 Etheostoma perlongum | reverse complement strand
TGTTAGAAAATAATTTAAATAAAATATACAAATATATACAATAATACTAATCTGCAAATATAATTATTAAAATATACAAAAATATTGCAGCAAAAAATCTGGAAAATGTTAAAAGATATATATTATTAGAATATTAGAAAAAGTTAATAAAATATAAAACTTCAAAAGAGATAATAATATATCATTTATAATATATAATATATAATATATAATATATAATATATATATAATATATATATAATATATAATATATAAGACAATAGACAAAGCATGGCACCCTAACATGCACAGCCACCAAACTCCGTGTAGAAATCTCCTAATTTAAGAGTTTCTCCTAAATTCTTCGGGACTATTTAATGTGCGGAACGTGATTAAAGTCTTTCTTTCGAAGCCGGAAGTCACGCTCTTTAGTTCGGCGTCATCCACCTGGGTCTCATCCACCTGTGTGTCTGTCTACGTCACAACTCACCTGTGGGATTTTTCGTCCCACGAGTCAAATCGAGGGCTGATTTCCGCCCCGCGTGTGACGTCAGTGGTGTGACGTCAGCAGTAGGCGGACATGTGAACTTCCTAGTTGAGTTTTTTTAGCTTCTTTAACATCAACAGAGCGTGAGGCAGAGTTCAGTACCTGGAGAGACCCGGTCCCGGTAATAAAACTACATTACTCTAACAAAGTCCTCCTCTAACAGCCGGGTTTCTGGGACTTTCTGCGGGTTATGATGACTTTCTACAGAGTCCTCTCGGCGGTTTGTGTCCCGATATTTTGGGCATGCGTGTTCGCGGCGGCGGGCACGCGCACAGCCTCCACCGGCGGCGGCACCGCGGCGCCCGGACCCGCCGGGACGAACTCCTCCAGCGGGGCGAACTCCACGCACAGCGCCGGTGGGGGGGGCAGGATGCCCAGCGGCCTGAACGTGGACAGCTCGATGATCCAGAGGGCCCTGTACGTGTTGGTCGGCATCACCCTGATCGGAGTTCTCTACTTCCTCATCCGAGCTGTGCGGTGAGAAACCCCTGCACACCAGACTCCATTCATATAAGCAGCGATTTAGTGAGCGGGTAATGCATCGGCGACGCATTACCAAAACACAGTGTAAAACTGTTCTTACTTGTTTTCTGCGATATATATCATGTTGTCCAAAAGTGAAAATGGTTGTTATAATAAATGACTACAAGAAAAGTATTAGAAAGTAGAATTATAGAGTCAAAGCGTTGATAAGAGAAGAAGCTTTAAATCACTAGATTTTTGAATGGAGTTTGGTGTGGCGTCGCTTTTTACCGTGTGTACTTTATTGCTGAGAAGCATTACACCAAACTCTTTTCATATTAGCAGGGATTTAGTGAACGGTTAAATGTATCGGACACATTAACAAAATCAAATGTAAAACCTTAAATCTTTGGAAAACAGAACCTTTTCTGCGAGGTGTGTTGTTGTTGGATGTTTTCCAAAATGTGAAATGGATTACAAGATTAGAATCAGAGGATAGATAGTAGAAGTGTTGATAAGAGAAGAAGCGTTAAATCACTAGATGTGTGAGTGGACTTTGGTTCGGCGTCACATTACACGATGTGTACAACAGCGGAAGAGAATCATTAAATCTTTATTATTATTGGTGTTTGTGCTACAGGGGCCAGGCAGGATGTTATAACATTAAGGTTAGTTTATATCATTTATAAGATTAATCCCCAAACAACCACTAATTGACCCCAACTTCATTCATAAATCTAATAATTTAATACTTTCTGTTGTATCACACACGCTGTAAAAGATGATTCATGCTTTTTTGAATAATACTAGTTGCCACTCTTTAATTCGGCATCCATGCTAACTATATATAACTATACAGGTCAAGTCGAGTCCAAGACCACCTTAGTTGAGTCCGAGTCAAGACCGCGTCCAGGACAGATAAAGGTCTTATGAAGACAATCCTTTTGGGTTTCCCTTTCTCCCCAATAATAATATTATTATCAACATAATAAAGACACCTGGACTCGGTCCAGACCAGAAGCCATATCTGGCAAGACCAGCGACCAGTCCGACTCCAGATACTAGCGAGACCAAGACCATAGAAAAACGGTCTTGAGTCCGGACTCGGGTCCTACAGCCCTGAATACAGATGATAAAGATAAAGACATGGTTTATCAATCAACAGAGTTTATTAGGTATGAGAGTGAAGAAGATGAAGAGCTGCTCCACTGACTTCATCACGTTTTACAGACTGTGTTTACGTCTCCATTCATAAATCTCTGTGTTTACGTCTCCATTCATAAATCTCTGTGTTTACGTCTCCATTCATAAATCTCTGTGTTTACGTCTCCATTCATAAATCTCTGTGTTTACGTCTCCATTCATAAATCTCTGTGTTTACGTCTCCATTCATAAATCTCTAGATTTATGAATGAGTTTGGTGAGCTGCCTCTAAACCCCGAGACCTACAGAAGGATGTATTAATAACTGATGCATCATTAGATTAACTACAGCTACACTGAAGTCCGTTTATATATCTTGCAATTTTAATATTCCCTCTCATCAGCTGCAAAATATGATAATGACCTTTTGGGAGTTTTTTTTCGGGGGGGCACTCTTCAATCCGGCCTTCATCTCATCTAACAGGATCTATTTATATGCTTCACCTGCTGACTGATTACACCTTTCACCAACATAGTTCAGTTCCTGCATTAATGTGTAGTAGCTTAACCATTCATAAATACAGCAATTTAATACTGTGTGTGTGTGTGTGTGTGTGTGTGTGTGTGTGTGTGTGTGTGTGTGTGTGTGTGTGTGTGTGTGTGTGTGTGTGTGTGTGTGTGTGTGTGTGTGTGTGTGTGTGTGTGTGTGTGTGTGTGTGTGTGTGTGTGTGTGTGTGTGTGTGTGTGTGTGTGTGTGTGTGTGTGTGCGTGCGTGCGTGCGTGCGTGCGTGCGTGCGTGCGTGCGTGCGTGCGCGTGCGTGCGTGCGTGCGTGCGTGCGTGCGTGCGTGCGTGCGTGCGTGCGTGCGTGCGTGCGTGTTCCATATGGAGGCATATGTGCTTTAAAATGTTACTTATGTTGTTTTTTTATTATTTAGGCACTTTCTCTTAAATTAATTTTAAATTAATCTTAAATCAGTGTCTTCATGTTGTCCTCATGTTGTCTGATGTGGAATAAGGTGCATACATAAACAAACTGAGCAATAGCTACAGAAAAACCCAGTATACACATACAGAACAAGGAAAATAAGCAGGAATTGTACACGTTGTGTTAAATGTGAGGGGTGTGTTGGTTTGATATAGGAAAATGTAGATTAAGATGTTATCACTATAAACAATACTCTGTAAAACCCTACTTCCTGCTATTCTTCCTGTTTGTAACAACACAGAGAGACACACACTCACAGAAACACACACACAGACTGACTAAACTACAGTAGTATTACATTTGTATGAAACTGGTAGTGATGCTGATCTGTGATTGGTTGACAGGATGAAGCGGCCCGCCTCCAAGAAGAAGTACGGCCTGCTGGCGAACTCGGAGGACTGTGTGGAGATGGAGGGGGGGGACAGCGACGAGGACGACACGCTGTATGAAGCTCGCAGCCTCCGCAGGTAACAGGCCATAATAATCCACTGCATGGCAACCAGCCCCTATAGACCATAATAATCCACTGCATGGCAACCGACCATAATAATCCCACTGCATGGCAACCGGCCCATACAGACCATAATAATCCACTGCATGGCAACCGACCATAATAATCCCACTGCATGGCAACCGGCCCACACAGACCATAATAATCCACTGCATGGCACCTGGCCCATACAGACCATAATAATCCACTGCATCGCACCTGGCCCATACAGACCATAATAATCCCACTGCATGGCAACCGGCCCACACAGACCATAATAATCCACTGCATCGCACCTGGCCCCTACAGACCATAATAATCCACTGCATCGCACCTGGCCCATACAGACCATAATAATCCCACTGCATGGCAACTGGCCCACACAGACTATAATAATCCCACTGCATGGCAACCGGCCCACACAGACCATAATAATCCCACTGCATGGCACCCGGCCCCTACAGACCATAATAATCCACTGCATGGCACCTGGCCAATACAGACCATAATAATCCCACTGCATGGAAACCGGCCCATAAAGACCATAATAATCCACTGCATGGCACCTGGCCCATAAGGACCATAATAATCCCACTGCATGGCAACCGGCCCATACAGACCATAATAATCCCACTGCATGGCACCCGGCCCACACAGACCATAATAATCCACTGCATGGCACCTGGCCCATAAAGACCATAATAATCCACTGCATGGCACCTGGCCCATAAGGACCATAATAATCCCACTGCATGGCAACCGGCCCATACAGACCATAATAATCCCACTGCATGGCAACCGGCCCACACAGACCATAATAATCCCACTGCATGGCACCCGGCCCACACAGACCATAATAATCCACTGCATGGCACCTGGCCCCTACAGACCATAATAATCCACTGCATGGCAACCGGCCCCTACAGACCATAATAATCCACTGCATGGCACCTGGCCCCTACAGACCATAATAATCCCACTGCATGGCACCCGGCCCCTACAGACCATAATAATCCACTGCATGGCAACCGGCCCACACAGACCATAATAATCCACTGCATGGCACCTGGCCCCTACAGACCATAATAATCCACTGCATGGCACCCGGCCCACACAGACCATAATAATCCACTGCATGGCACCCGGCCCACACAGACCATAATAATCCACTGCATGGCATCTGGCCCCTACAGACCATAATAATCCCACTGCATGGCACCCGGCCCCTACAGACCATAATAATCCACTGCATGGCAACCGGCCCACACAGACCATAATAATCCACTGCATGGCACCCGGCCCTTACAGACCATAATAATCCACTGCATGGCACCCGGCCCCTACAGACCATAATAATCCACTGCATGGCAACCGGCCCCTACAGACCATAATAATCCACTGCATGGCACCCGGCCCCTACAGACCATAATAATCCCACTGCATGGCACCCGGCCCCTACAGACCATAATAATCCACTGCATGGCACCCGGCCCCTACAGACCATAATAATCCACTGCATGGCAACCGGCCCCTACAGACCATAATAATCCACTGCATGGCACCCGGCCCCTACAGACCATAATAATCCACTGCATGGCACCCGGCCCCTACAGACCATAATAATCCACTGCATGGCACCTGGCCCCTACAGACCATAATAATCCACTGCATGGCACCTGGCTCCTACAGACCATAATAATCCACTGCATGGCACCCGGCCCCTACAGACTATATTAATCCACTGCATGGCACCTGGCCCCTACAGACCATAATAATCCACTGCATGGCACCCGGCCCCTACAGACCATAATAATCCACTGCATGGCAACCGGCCCACACAGACCATAATAATCCACTGCATGGCACCCGGCCCCTACAGACCATAATAATCCACTGCATGGCACCCGGCCCCTACAGACCATAATAATCCACTGCATGGCACCCGGCCCATACAGACCATAATAATCCACTGCATGGCACCCGGCCCCTACAGACCATAATAATCCACTGCATGGCACCTGGCCCCTACAGACCATAATAATCCCACTGCATGGCACCCGGCCCCTACAGACCACAATAATCCACTGCATGGCACCCGGCCCCTACAGACCATAATAATCCACTGCATGGCAACCGGCCCACACAGACCATAATAATCCACTGCATGGCAACCGGCCCACACAGACCATAATAATAATAATAAAAGTGTGAAATACATTTTCTACTGTCGTGGTCAGAGACATTCATCCAGAAAGAAAGAAGGATAAAAGACAGAGAGAGACAGACCGAGAGGGAGAGAGAGAGACAGACCGAGAGGGAGAGAGAGAGACAGACCGAGAGGGAGAGAGAGACAGACAGAGGGACAGAGACGGAGAGAGAGACAGACAGAGAGGGAGAGAGAGAGAAAGACAGAGAGGGAGAGAGAGGGACAGAGAGAGACAGACAGACAGAGAGGGAGAGAGAGGGACAGAGAGAGAGAGAGAGAGACAGACAGAGAGGGAGAGAGAGAGAGGGACAGAGAGAGACAGACAGACAGAGGGACAGAGAGACAGAGAGAGAGACAGACAGAGAGGGAGAGAGAGAGAGGGAGAGAGAGAGACAGAGAGAGAGACAGAAAGACAGAGAGAGAGAGACAGACAGAGAGAGAGACAGAGGGACAGAGAGACAGAGAGAGAGACAGAAAGAGAGAGAGAGAGACAGACAGAGAGAGAGACAGGTAGTGATGATGTTTCCTGACCTTTGGGATCGTGTTGTAACTATGGATCTGCTCCGTGTTATCAGATGAGCCCCCCCGTCCCGTCACATGACCCCCGTCACATGACCCCCGTCACATGACCTGGGATAGGACAGACGGGAGGAGGAGGAGGAGGAACATGGACCAACAGTTATTGATGCCAAAGCTCGATGACCACATCAGGATCAAAGCAACCATTATTATTATTATCATTATTATTATTATTATTATTATTATTATTATTACCCCTCGTGTTGTCTCAGAATCAACACTTTTGACGCTTTTTATCAATTTTTAACTTTTTCTTACGTTTTTGTCCTTTTTTTGACGTTTTCAACACTACGTAACACTAACTTATTAACTTTAGTTTTAGTTATTTTTGGAATTTATGGTCAATAAAGCTCATTTATAGGAAATTATACCTAATGTTTGAGTTAGAAAAGCAGAAATTAGGAATTATTGAGACTAAAATTAAAGGAATGGATGTTGATGATAATCACAGACTGGAATATGTCAACTTTTACTCAATACTATTTCAAAAACACTTCCATTTGTTTTACAATGCTATAAAATTGAATAAGACGCCCCAAAATTAATGAAAGTAGAGATTTGTACTTGGCAAAGAGCGTTTTCTATATATATATATATATATATATATATATATATATATATATATATATATATATATATATATATATATAGACCTGAGGACAACATGAGGGTTAAGGTGGTATTGGATGATAGAATGGAGTTTATTAATATTATTATTTTTATTGTTATTATTGTTGTGTATTTTTCTGAGAGTGTGTGTCCTTCCTGCTCCGACCGGGTGCTTAAACTACTGCAGACTGACCCCAGACCAGCTGAGACCCTGCAGACTGACCCCAGACCAGCTGAGACCCTGCAGACTGACCCCAGACCAGCTGATACCCTGCAGACTGACCCCAGACCAGCTGATACCCTGCAGACTGACCCCAGACCAGCTGATACCCTGCAGACTGACCCCAGACCAGCTGATACCCTGCAGACTGACTCCAGACCAGCTGATACCCTGCAGACTGACTCCAGACCAGCTGTTACCCTGCAGACTGACCCCAGACCAGCTGATACCCTGCAGACTGACCCCAGACCAGCTGAGACCCTGCAGACTGACCCCAGACCAGCTGATACCCTGCAGACTGACCCCAGACCAGCTGATACCCTGCAGACTGACCCCAGACCAGCTGATACCCTGCAGACTGACTCCAGACCAGCTGATACCCTGCAGAGTGACCCCAGACCAGCTGAGACCCTGCAGACTGACCCCAGACCAGCTGATACCCTGCAGACTGACCCCAGACCAGCTGATACCCTGCAGACTGACCCCAGACTAGCTATACCCTGCAGACTGACCCCAGACCAGCTGATACCCTGCAGACTGACCCCAGACCAGCTGATACCCTGCAGACTGACTCCAGACTAGCTGATACCCTGCAGACTGACCCCAGACCAGCTGATACCCTGCAGACTGACCCCAGACCAGCTGATACCCTGCAGACTGACCCCAGACCAGCTGATACCCTGCAGACTGACTCCAGACCAGCTGATACCCTGCAGACTGACTCCAGACCAGCTGATACCCTGCAGACTGACTCCAGACCAGCTGATACCCTGCAGACTGACTCCAGACCAGCTGATACCCTGCAGACATTTGGACTTCTTAATGTCCGTTTCATTTCTTTTTCAAGCTAAGACATTAAAGGATGTTTCCGCTGTTTTTTGCCGACTACGGGCCCTTTAAATGTGGCGGTTGTGACGCGATGCTCCGTGGTGACGTAGCGTCTCCACCTTGGTTACGAGTTGTAAAGATTTTTTTTTTTTTTTTACACCCGTGAGGCTGTGAGTGTGTTTGTGGCAGAGGAGTTACACACAGATACACAACATGCAGTTTTCATTAAAGGAGGACTTTAGTATTTTTCAACCTGGACTCAGATTATTATTCTCAGTGTGTGACAACATTATGGGATGGATCCCTACAGAGATAGACCTTTTAGTTAAAGAGGAAGATCCTTTTAGTTTAACATGAAATAGAAATCACCATCACCAAACCCACCAGACTCCATGTAAATAATCACTACTTTTAGCGTGTATAGAGCAGCATATCTCCACCAGACTCCATGTAAATAATCACTACTTTTAGCATGTATAGAGCAGCATATCTCCACCAGACTCCATGTAAATAATTACTACTTTAACATCGTAGAACACACATCATTCAAAGTGGACAGAAACTAAATAAAACTACCAAAAGCCGTCTTGGTTCATCTTCCACTGTTCCAACAATCACCACTCTGGTCTGGTTGGAATAAACTCTTAATTCACCCATTTACATGTGGAGATATGCTGCTCTATACACGCTAAAAGTAGTGATTATTTACATGGAGTCTGGTGGAGATATGCTGCTCTATACACGCTAAAAGTAGTGATTATTTACATGGAGTCTGGTGGGTTTGGTGATGGTGTTTTCATGTTAAACTAGGAAAAAGTCTCCATTTAAAGCCATATTAATATAATGTAATTATTTTTTATGTGAAACTTTATTATTCGTTAACTTCTTTCATACACGATGTTCAGCTTTTCACCAACTAAAAGAATCTCAGGTTACATTCACACATTATATTTAAGTATTGTATGAAAGTATTTCTAAATATGGACCCATAAAATAAAGAGGTACGTGTGAACTGGTTTATGTTTCAGTGGTTATTCTGTTTCACTCCCACCACCTTACTAGTTTTATACTTTAGGGTCAATAACCCTCATTTATACAGAATCATTCCTAATATTAGAGTTAAAAAGCAGAAATTATGATTTATTTTGACTAATAGTTAAGATCAGAGGAATGAAAGTATTCAATTGTATTTGTTAAGAGCAAATAAACACACACACAGACACACACACACATACACACACAGAGACACACACCTCAGAGAGACTCACACACACACACACACACGTACACACACAGAGACACACACTCACACACACGTACACACACAGAGACACACACACACACACAGAGACACACACTCTCACACACACACACACACACAGAGACACACACCTCAGAGAGACACACACTCACACACACACACACACACGTACACACACACAGACACACACTCTCACACACACGTACACACACAGAGACACACACACAGAGACACACACCTCAGAGAGACACACACTCTCACACACACACACACACGTACACACACAGAGACACACACTCTCACACACACACAAACATACAGAGCAACACACACACACAGAGACACACACTCTCACACACACACACACACACACAGAGCAACACACACACACAGAGACACACACACGTATACACACAGAGACACACACACAGAGAGACACACACACGTACACACACAGAGACACACACACAGAGAGACACACACTCTCACACACACACAGAGCGACACACACACTCACACACACATACACAGAGCGACACACACACACGTACACACACAGAGACACACACACACATAGAGCGACACACACAGAGACACACACACAGAGCGACATACACACAGAGCGACTCACACACACACATGTACACACACAGAGACACACACACACACACACACACACACACACAGAGCGACACACACATACACACACAGACTTATCTTGAAATGTGTATTTTCTGGAGTTCCAGCAGGTTCAGTGTGTATTTTTCAGCCAATCAGGACGTTGTAACATTTCTTCCTCTGCAGTCGTCAGGGAGACAACGCTCTCACAGATTAACAGTACAATAATAAATGCTGGATGAAGACTTCCTGCTGAGTATTCTGCTGAGTATTGTTATGAATATCTCAGCTGATTTTAATCTGTAAAATATTGATTTTGTTCCTTAAAAAACTTCCTTATGGATTTATTTTAAAAATAAAAATAAATATGTTAAATTACACTCTGTTTATCTTGGAGACCAAACAACAACAACAACAACTCACAGGTAGCCTCAAACAACAACAGCCACTCACAGGTAGCCTCAAACAACAACAGCCACTCACAGGTAGCCTCAAACAACAGCAGCCACTCACAGGTAGCCTCAAACAACAACAACAGCCACTCACAGGTAGCCTCAAAAAACAACAGCAGCCACTCATAGGTAGCCTCAAACAACAACAGCAGCCACTCATAGGTAGCCTCAAACAACAACAATCACTCACAGGAAGCCTCAAACAACAACAGCCACTCACAGGTAGCCTCAAACAACAACAGCCACTCACAGGTAGCCTCAAACAACAACAACCACTCACAGGTAGCCTCAAACAACAACAGCCACTCACAGGTAGCCTCAAACAACAACAACCACTCACAGGTAGCCTCAAACAACAACAACCACTCACAGGTAGCCTCAAACAACAACAGCCACTCACAGGTAGCCTCAAACAACAACAGGCTACCTGTTGTTGTTGTTTGAGGTTTGTAGCCTCAAACAACAACAACAGCCACTCACAGGTAGCCTCAAACAACAACAACCACTCACAGGTAGCCTCAAACAACAACAACCACTCACAGGTAGCCTCAAACAACAACAGCCACTCACATGTAGCCTCAAACAACAACAGCCACTCACATGTAGCCTCAAACAACAACAACAGCCACTCACAGGTAGCCTCAAACAACAACAGCAGCCACTCACAGGTAGCCTCAAACAACAACAGCCACTCACAGGTAGCCTCAAACAACAGCAGCCACTCACAGGTAGCCTCAAACAACAACAGCAGCCACTCACAGGTAGCCTCAAACAACAACAGCCACTCACAGGTAGCCTCAAACAACAACAGCCACTCACAGGTAGCCTCAAACAACAACAGCCACTCACAGGTAGCCTCAAACAACAACAGCCACTCACAGGTAGCCTCAAACAAAAAACAGCCACTCACAGGTAGCCTCAAACAACAACAGCCACTCACAGGTAGCCTCAAACAACAACAGCCACTCACAGGTAGCGTCAAACAACAACAGCCACTCACAGGTAGCCTCAAACAACAACAACAGCCACTCATAGGTAGCCTCAAACAACAACAGCCACTCACAGGTAGCCTCAAACAACAACAATCACTCACAGGTAGCTTCAAACAACAACAGCCACTCACAGGTAGCCTCAAACAACAACAGCCACTAACAGGTAGCCTCAAACAACAGCAGCCACTCACAGGTAGCCTCAAACAACAACAGCAGCCACTCATAGGTAGCCTCAAACAACAACAGCCACTCACAGGTAGCCTCAAACAACAACAGCCACTCACAGGTAGCCTCAAACAACAACAGCCACTCACAGGTAGCCTCAAACATCAACAGCAGCCACTCATAGGTAGCCTCAAACAACAACAACAGCCACTCATAGGTAGCCTCAAAAAACAACAACAGCCACTCACAGGTAGCCTCAAACAACAACAACAACCACTCACAGGTAGCCTCAAACAACAACAGCCACTCACAGGTAGCCTCAAACAACAACAGCCACTCACAGGTAGCCTCAAACAACAACAGCCACTCACAGGTAGCCTCAAACAACAACAGCCACTCACAGGTAGCCTCAAACAACAACAGCCACTCACAGATAGCCTCAAACAACAACAGCCACTCACAGGTAGCCTCAAACAACAACAGCCACTGACAGGTAGTCTCAAACAAAAAACAGCCACTCACAGGTAGCCTCAAACAACAACAGCCACTCACAGGTAGCCTCAAACAACAACAACAGCCACTCACAGGTAGCCTCAAACAACAACAGCCACTCATAGGTAGCCTCAAACAAAAACAGCAGCCACTCACAGGAAGCCTCAAACAACAACAACCACTCACAGGTAGCCTCAAACAACAACAGCCACTCACAGGTAGCCTCAAACAACAACAGCCACTCACAGGTAGCGTCAAACAACAACAGCCACTCACAGGTAGCCTCAAACAACAACAACAGCCACTCATAGGTAGCCTCAAACAACAACAGCCACTCATAGGTAGCCTCAAACAACAACAGCAGCCACTCACAGGAAGCCTCAAAAAACAACAACCACTCACAAGTAGCCTCAAACAACAACAGCCACTCACAGGTAGCCTCAAACAACAACAATCACTCACAGGTAGCCTCAAACAAAAACAGCAGCCACTCACAGGTAGCCTCACACAACAACAGCAGCCACTCACAGGTAGCCTCAAACCATAAAAGCCACTCACAGGTAGCCTCAAACAACAACAGCAGCCACTCACAGGTAGCCTCAAACAACAACAACCACTCACAGGTTAGCCTCAAACAACAACAGCCACTCACAGGTAGCCTCAAACAACAACAGCAGCCACTCACAGGTAGCCTCAAACAACAACAGCAGCCACTCACAGGTAGCCTCAAACAACAACAGCCACTCATAGGTAGCCTCAAACAACAACAGCCACTCACAGGTAGCTTCAAACAACAACAACCACTCACAGGTGGCCTCAAACAACAACAGCCACTCACAGGTAGCCTCAAACAACAACAGCCACTCACAGGTAGCCTCAAACAACAACAGCCACTCACAGGTAGCGTCAAACAACAACAGCCACTCACAGGTAGCCTCAAACAACAACAACAGCCACTCATAGGTAGCCTCAAACAACAACAGCCACTCACAGGTAGCCTCAAATAACAACAGCCACTCACAGGTAGCCTCAAACAACAACAGCAGCCACTCACAGGTAGCCTCAAACAACAACATCAGCCACTCATAGGTAGCCTCAAACAACAGCAGCCACTCACAGGTAGCCTCAAACAACAACAGCCACTCATAGGTAGCCTCAAACAACAACATCAGCCACTCATAGGTAGCCTCAAACAACAGCAGCCACTCACAGGTAGCCTCAAACAACAACAGCCACTCATAGGTAGCCTCAAACAACAACAGCAGCCACTCATAGGTAGCCTCAAACAACAACAGCCACTCACAGGTAGCCTCAAACAACAACAATCACTCACAGGTAGCCTCAAACAACAGCAGCCACTCACAGGTAGCCTCAAACAACAACAATCACTCACAGGTAGCTTCAAACAACAGCAGCCACTCACAGGTAGCCTCAAACAACAACAGCCACAGCCTCAAACAACAACAGCCTCACAGGTAGCCTCAAACAAAAACAGCCACTCACAGGTAGCCTCAAACAACAACAGCCACTCAAAGGTAGCCTCAAACAACAACAGCCACTCAAAGGTAGCCTCAAACAACAACAACCACTCACAGGTAGCCTAAAACCAACTCACAGGTAGCCTCAAACAACAACAGCCACTCAAAGCCTCAAACAACAACAACCACTCACAGGTAGCCTCAAACAACAACAGCCACTCACAGGTAGCCTCAAACAAAAAACAGCCACTCACAGGTAGCCTCAAACAACAACAGCCACTCACAGGTAGCCTCAAACAACAACAGCCACTCACAGTTAGCCTCAAACAACAACAACAACCACTCACAGGTAGCCTCAAACAACAACAACCACTCACAGGTAGCCTCAAACAACAACAGCCAGCCTCAAACAACAACAGCCACTCAGGTAGCCTCAAAAACAACAACAGCCACTCACAGGTAGCCCAAAAACAACAACAGCCACTCACAGGTAGCCTCAAACAACAACAACCACTCACAGGTAGCCTCAAACAACAACAGCCACTCACAGGTAGCCTCAAACAACAACAGCCACTCACAGGTAGCCTCAAAAACAACAACAGCCACTCACAGGTAGCCTCAAACAACAGGTAGCCTCAAACAACAACAGCCACTCACAGGTAGCCTCACAACAACAACAGCCACTCAAAGGTAGCCTCAAACAACAACCACTCACAGGTAGCCTCAAACAACAACAGCCACTCACAGGTAGCCTCAAACAACAACAAGCAGCCACTCACAGGTAGCCTCAAACAACAACAGCAGCCACTCCCAGGTAGCCTCAAACAACAACAGCCACTCACAGGTAGCCTCAAACAACAACAGCCACTCACACAGCTCAAACAACAACAACCACTCACAGGTAGCCTCAAACAACAACAACAGCCACTCACAGGTAGCCTCAAACAACAACAGCCACTCACAGGTAGCCTCAAACAACAACAGCCACTCACAGGTAGCCTCAAACAACAACAACAGCCACTCATAGGTAGCCACTCACAGGTAGCCTCAAACAACAACAGCCACTCACAGGTAGCCTCAAACAACAACAGCCACTCACAGGTAGCCTCAAACAACAACAACAGCCACTCACAGGTAGCCTCAAACAACAACAACAGCCACTCACAGGTAGCCTCAAACAACAACAGCCACTCACAGGTAGCCTCAAAAACAACAACAGCCACTCACAGGTAGCCTCAAACAACAACAGCCACTCACAGGTAGCCTCAAACAACAACAGCCACTCACAGGTAGCCTCAAACAACAACAACAGCCACTCACAGGTAGCCTCAAACAACAACAGCCACTCACAGGTAGCCTCAAACAACAACAAGCCACTCACAGGTAGCCTCAAACAACAACAGCCACTCACAGGTAGCCTCAAACAACAACAGCCACTCACAGGTAGCCTCAAACAACAACAGCCACCACAGGTAGCCTCAAACAACAAAACAACAACAGCAGCCACTCACAGGTAGCCTCAAACAACAACAGCCACTCAAAGCCTCAAACAAAACAGCCACTCACAGGTAGCCTCAAACAACAACAGCCACTCACAGGTAGCCTCAAACAACAACAGCCACTCACAGGTAGCCTCAAACAACAACAGCCACTCACAGGTAGCCTCAAACAACAACAGCCACTCACAGGTAGCCTCAAACAACAACCTCACTCAAAGCCTCAACAACAGCCACTCAAGGTAGCCTCAAACAACAACAGCCACTCACAGGTAGCCTCAAACAACAACAGCCACTCACAGGTAGCCTCAAACAAAACAACAGCCACTCACAGGTAGCCTCAAACAACAACAGCCACTCAGCCAGGTAGCCTCAAACAACAACAGCCACTCACAGGTAGCCTCAAACAACAACAGCCACTCACAGGTAGCCTCAAACAACAAGCCTCAGCCACTCACAGGTAGCCAAAAACAACAACAGCCACTCACAGGTAGCCTCAAAAACAACAACAGCCACTCACAGGTAGCCTCAAACAACAACAGCCACCACAGGTAGCCTCACAGGTAGCCTCAAACAACAACAGCCACTCACAGGTAGCCTCAAACAACACACAACAGCCTCAAAGCCACTCACAGGTAGCCTCAAACAACAACAAGCCACAACAACAACCACTCACAGGTAGCCTCAAACAACAACAGCCACTCACAGGTAGCCTCAAACAACAACAGCAGCCACTCACAGGTAGCCTCAAACAACAACAGCCACTCACAGGTAGCCTCAAACAACAACAGCCACTCACAGGTAGCCTCAAACAACAAACAGCCACTCACAGGTAGCCTCAAACAACAACAACCACTCACAGCCTCAAACAACAACAGCCACTCAAAGGTAGCCTAGCCTCAAAAACAACAACAACAACAGCCACTCACAGGTAGCCTCAAACAACAACAGCCACTCACAGGTAGCCTCAAACAACAACAGCCACTCACAGGTAGCCTCAAAAACAACAACAACCACTCACAGGTAGCCTCAAACAACAACAGCCACTCACAGGTAGCCTCAAACAACAACAGCCAAGCCTCAAACAACAACAGCCACTCAAGGTAGCCTCAAACAACAACAGCCACTCACAGGTAGCCTCAAACAACAACAGCCACTCACAGCCTAGCCTCAGCCACTCACAACAACAACAGCCACTCACAGGTAGCCTCAAACAACAACACAGCCAACTCACAGGTAGCCTCAAACAACAACAGCCACTCACAGGTAGCCTCAAACAACAACAACTCACAGGTAGCCTCAAACAACAACAGCCAGCCACTCACAGGTAGCCTCAAACAACAACAGCAGCCACTCAAAGCCTCAAACAACAACAGCCACTCACAGGTAGCCCTCAAAACAACAACAACAGCCACTCACAGGTAGCCTCAAAAACAACAACAGCCACTCACAGGTAGCCTCAAACAACAACAACAGCCACTCACAGGGCCTCAAACAACAACAACAGCCACTCACAGGTAGCCTCAAACAACAACAGCCACTCACAGGTAGCCTCAAACAACAACAACAGCCACTCACAGGTAGCCTCAAACAAAACAACAAGGTGGCCTCAGCCACTCACAGGTAGCCTCAAACAACAACAGCCACTCACAGGTAGCCTCAAACAACAACCACTCACAGGTAGCCTCAAACAACAACAACAGCCACTCACAGGTAGCCTCAAACAACAACAGCCAGCCACTCAAACACAACAGCCACTCACAGGTAGCCTCAAAAACAACAGCCACAGCCTCAAACAACAACAGCCACTCACAGGTAGCCTCAAACAACAACAGCCACTCACAGCCTCAAAAACAACACTCACTCACAGGTAGCCTCAAAACAACAACAGCCTCAAACAACAAGCCACTCACAGGTAGCCTCAAACAACAACAGCCACTCACAGGTAGCCTCAAACAACAACAGCCCTCACAGGTAGCCTCAAACAAACAGCCAACAGCCACAGCCACAGGTAGCCTCAAACAACAACAGCCACTCACAGGTAGCCCTCAAACAACAACAGCCACTCACAGGTAGCCTCAAAAACAACAACAGCCACTCACAGGTAGCCTCAAACAACAACAGCCACAGGTAGCCTCACTCACAGGGCCTCAAACAACAAGCCTCACAAGCCTCAAACAACAACAGCCACTCACAGGTAGCCTCAAACAACAACAGCCACTCACAGGTAGCCTCAAAAACAACAGCCTCAAACAACAACAGCCACTCACAGGTAGCCTCAAACAACAACAACAGCCACTCACAGGTAGCCTCAAACAAAAAACAGCCTCAAACAACAACAGCCACTCAGGTAGCCTCAAACAACAACAGCCACTCACAGGTAGCCTCAAAAACAACAACAGCCACTCACAGGTAGCCTCAAACAAACAACAACAGCCACTCACAGGTAGCCTCAAACAACAACAACACTCACAGGTAGCCTCAAACAACAACAGCCACTCACAGCCTCAAACAACAACAGCCAGCCTCAAACAAAGCCAACAACAAAGCCAACTCACAGCCACTCACAGGTAGCCTCAAACAACAACAGCCAGCCACTCACAGGTAGCCTCAAACAACAACAACAGCCACTCACAGGTAGCCTCAAACAACAAAGCCAACAAGCCTCAAACAACAACAGCCACTCACAGGTAGCCTCAAACAACAACAACAGCCCTCACAGGTAGCCTCAAACAAAACAACCACTCAAGGTAGCCTCAAAACAACCAGCCACACAGGTAGCCTCAAACAACAACAGCCACTCACAGGTAGCCTCAAACAACAACAACCACTCACAGGTAGCCTCAAACAACAACAACAGCCACTCACAGGTAGCCTCAAACAACAACAACCAACAAGCCTCAAACAACAACAGCCACTCAAACAACAACAGCCACTCACAGGTAGCCTCAAAACAACAACAGCCACTCACAGGTAGCCTCAAACAACACAGCCACTCACAGGTAGCCTCAAAAACAACAGCCACTCACAGGTAGCCTCAAACAAAAACACAACCACTCACAGGTAGCCTCAAACAACAACAGCCACTCACAGGTAGCCTCAAAACAACAACAACAGCCACTCACAGGTAGCCTCAAACAACAACAGCCACTCAAACAACAACAGCCACTCACAGGTAGCCTCAAACAAACAACAGCCACTCACAGGTAGCCTCAAACAACAACATCAGCCACTCACAGGTAGCCTCAAACAACAACAGCCACTCACAGGTAGCCTCAGACAACAGCCACTCACAGGTAGCCTCAAACAACAACATCAGCCACTCACAGGTAGCCTCAAACAACAGCCTCAAACAACAGCCACTCACAGGTAGCCTCAAACAACAAACAGCCACTCACAGGTAGCCTCAAACAACAACAGCCACTCACAGGTAGCCTCAAACAACAACAGCCACTCACAGGTAGCCTCAAAAACAACAACACTCAGGTAGCACCACAGGTAGCCTCAAACAACAACAGCCACTCACAGGTAGCCTCAAACAACAACAACACTCACAGCCAACTCACCCACTCACAGGTAGCCTCAAACAACAAAGCCACTCACAAGCCTCAAACAACAACAGCCACTCACAGGTAGCCTCAAACAAAACAACAGCCACTCACAGGTAGCCTCAAACAACAACAGCCACTCAAAGGTAGCCTCAAACAACAACAACCACTCACAGGTAGCCTAAAACAACAACAGCCACTCACAGGTAGCCTCAAACAACAACAGCCACTCAAAGGTAGCCTCAAACGACAACAGCCACTCAAAGGTAGCCTCAAACAACAACAACCACTCACAGGTAGCCTCAAACAACAGCAGCCACTCACAGGTAGCCTCAAACAACAACAACAGCCACTCACAGGTAGCCTCAAACAAAAAACAGCCACTCCCAGGTAGCCTCAAACAACAACAGCCACTCACAGGTAGCCTCAAACAACAACAGCCACTCACAGTGAGCCTCAAACAACAACAACAGCCACTCACAGGAGCCTCAAACAACAACAACAGCCACTCACAGGAAGCCTCAAACAACAACAACAGCCACTCACAGGTAGCCTCAAACAACAACAGCCACTCACAGTTAGCCTCAAACAACAACAACAGCCACTCACAGGAAGCCTCAAACAACAACAACAGCCACTCACAGGTAGCCTCAAACAACAACAACAACCACTAGCCTCAAACAACAAGGACAACCCTCAAACAACAACAACAGCCACTCACAGGTAGCCTCAAACAACAACAACAACCACTCACAGGAAGCCTCAAACAACAACAACAGCCACTCAAAGGTAGCCTCAAACAACAACAACCACTCACAGGTAGCCTCAAACAACAGCAGCCACTCACAGGTAGCCTCAAACAACAACAGCCACTCACAGGTAGCCTCAAACAACAGCAGCCACTCACAGGTAGCCTCAAACAACAACAGCCACTCACAGGTAGCCTCAAACAAAAACAGCCACTCACAGGTAGCCTCAAACAACAACAGCCACTCACAGGTAGCCTCAAACAACAACAGCCACTCACAGGTAGCGTCAAACAACAACAGCCACTCACAGTTAGCCTCAAACAACAACAACAACCACTCACAGGTAGCCTCAAACAAAAAACAGCCACTCACAGGTAGGTAATCTAAAAGTCTGGTCTGGCTACAACACAGATGTGAATATCAAAGACAAGTTGTGAATCCTCTACGTATTAACCTTCTGGAACCGAGAGGAAAAACAGCACCTCTGATTCATAGTTTAATAATTTAATAACCATAAAAGAGACTTACCGATTGCTGCAGCTAACGGCTAACGAGCTAGCGGTCCCGGAGGTCTCTTTGGGGTCTTTGTAGCCTCTACAGGAGATTTTCTATCCAGCCTGGAACTCGGGCCTTTATCGGGGTCGTTGAGCTTTAAATCCAAACTGTTACATCCAAGATTTATCCACTCGATAATAATCCATAATTCATCGCGTTCTCGCTCATTTCTGCTGCTAGCTCTAAGCTCTATAGAGTGGGAAAGATAGGAATCCTCCAATTCAAACTCGTCTAGTATGTGATCAAAGATGTTATAAAGCAGACAAGATAGATATCTACCGTTTTACAGCATCACTGGTTTGAGATTTGGCATATATTTATATTTATATAATATAATATATTATTACTCCGTGTCTCCTCTCTGTCTGATGTTAGTTTGTTTAGGGAAGTGAAGGCAAGCATTTTTTTATATATATATATATATATATATATATATATATATATATATATATATATATATATATATATTATATAGGCGACAGCTAGAGCAAAGAGTATAGAGTTGGAAAAATATCATATATTTTGGGCCTTTTGGGAAGAAATGTAAACGGTTTGTGCTTTATATGAGTTATAATGTTTATTATGTTTATTTTTGCATATAGAAGAACTGTTTTAGACACACATGCTTGTGTAGCGTTGCTGTGGGTGTAATATCAATAAATATGCCATTATTATGTTATTATTGCTCAGTCCGTATGGAGTTGGGTTGGGAACCGGAGGGTCGCTGGTTCAAGTCCCTGTATGGACCAAAGTACGGAGTGTGGACCGGTGGCTGGAGAGATGCCACTTCACCTGCCCTGGAGGCAGTAGCTCAGTCTGTAGAGGGTTGGAATATATACATGTGTGTGTATATGTGTGTATATGTGTGCATATGTGTGTATATGTGTGTACATGTGTGTTTGTTGTGTTATGGTTGTCTTGCTACTGGATGCCTAAAATTTCCTTCGGGATGAATAAAGTATCTCTCTCTATCTATCCACTCTGATATTATTGATGAATATGATCATTATTATTATTATTATTATTATTATTATTATTATTATTATTATCATTATTATTATCTTATTATTATAAAAATGTTACAAGGCGTCTGCCGGAAAGCCAAAGGAAGACTATATATCTTATTTTGAAAAGCACAGGAAGTTCCCACAGTAGTTCCGCGGACGTTGACGAGCGGAGAAGTTGTAGAAGAAGCAGAAAGAAAGCAGAAATTATCCCGGTTAACGGAGCTGAAGCGTCGGTGTGCCGGTGAAGCGTTGCCGGTGTGCCGGTGTGTGAAGATGGACTCGGCGGCGGCGGAGGTCGACGGCAGCGTGATGGAGGGCGTGAGTAGCGCACGTTCATGTTCCGCGGTGCTAGCATGCTAACGGCAGGCTAGCGGGCTGTGGTCTGACCCGTGTCCCGGTGTCGGTTCTCCTCAGGGCGGACAGATCCTGCGGGTCTCCGCGGCGCTCAGCTGCATCACCGGAACCGCCGTTAAGATCTCCAAGATCCGAGCCGGGCGCAGCTCCCCGGGGCTCAGGTGAGCTAGCACGCTAACGTTAGCCTATTCATGGAAGTTGAGCCATCGGCCAAGTTAACGAGCAGATAACAATAAAAACAATAAAAACAAACCGCCTGTCTGCTTTATATTAACGCTAGTCTGATTCTATAGCTACCTGACATCTGATATGTAAAGTCATAACTGGGATGATGTGTTTTGATCAACTTAGCCGAATAATGTGTAGCTTCATTGGAAATAACCAGACTCCATTCAACATCTTCCCAAAATAAGAGTTTCTGGTTCATCGGAAACGTAAATAACTTTTAATACATGAAATAATGTGTTCTGGCAATCACCTGGAGCCGCTTCACGATTCGGCGTCCAGCCTCGCGATGCAGCAGCTGTACTTTTGGGGAAATGTTCCAGAAAACTTTGCACATCATGTCGCAGGCTTTCTTTCCCAAGCCTGCAGCTGCGCACCACTGCCGTTGTTAATTAGGCAGCACTGCCGTTGTTAATGAAGCGTGTTGATGTGCTAGGAGGACATCAGAGACGCCGATTTAATGACCCGACTCCCAGCACCCCGACAGCATATTATCCACATCTGTCTCACTTGTGGATTTGTCTTAAAGCTCAAAACTGTTGAAAGTTTTGAAGATCCTGAACGGAGTTCGGTTTTCAGTCAAGACTCTTGTTATTTAAAATCAATGGACGTCAGAGTAATAACAACAAAGGAACCTTAAAATGTCCAATATCTACATGGAGTTTGGTGAGCAGTTATATACATGTTATAAATATAGGTGTGTGTGTGTGTGTGTGTGTGTGTGTGTGTGTGTGTGTGTGTGTGTGTGTGTGTGTTCAGACCCCAGCACCTGAGCGGCCTGCAGCTGGTCTCAGATCTGTGCGGTGGCAGTCTGCAGGGAGCCTCCATTGGCTCCACCGACATCAGTCTGACTCCAGGGAAGATCCAGGGTGGAGCCCACACAGCAGACCCCCAGACAGCAGGGTGACCCCCCTCTCTCTGTCGCTCTCTCTCTCTCACTCTCTCTCTCTGCACACAGGGTCCGGGTTAGGGTACCAGGGTCTACAGGATTAGGGTACCAGGGTCCTGGTCTACAGGGTTAGGGTACCAGGGTCAGGGTGTACAGGGTTACGGTACCAGGGTCAGGGTCTACAGGGTTAGGGTACCAGGATTAGGGTGTACAGGGTTAGGGTACCAGGGTCAGGGTCTACAGGATTAGGGTACCAGGGTCAGGGTGTACAGGGTTACGGTACCAGGGTCAGGATCTTCAGGATTAGGGAACCAGGGTTAGGGTACCAGGGTCAGGATCTTCAGGATTAGGGAACCAGGGTTAGGGTACCAGGGTCAGGATCTTCAGGATTAGGGAACCAGGGTTAGGGTACCAGGGTCAGGATCTTCAGGGTTAGGGAACCAGGGTTAGGGTACCAGGCCCTTTGCTGCGTGTCATTCACCGTCTCTTTCCCCTTTCATGTCTTCTGCTGTCCTTTCAAAATAAAAGCCCAAAAATAATATAATTAATTCATAATAATATAATCTCTGTGTGTGTGTGGCTGTGTGTGTGTCTGTGTGTGTGTGTGTGTGTGTGTGTGTGTGTGTCTCTCTCTGCATGTATGTGTGTGTGTGTGTGTGTGTGTGTGTGTCAGGAGTGTGTGTCTGCTGCTACAGGTAGCTCTACCGTGCGCTCTGTACGCTGACGGTCCGTCCCAGCTCCGTCTGAAGGGAGGAACCAACGCAGAGATGGCCCCGCAGATAGACTACACCGTCAAGGTCTACACACACACACACAGACAGACACACACACACACAGACACACGCAGCAGCTTCACAGATTATTTATTATATTAATAATAATAACAAATAATTTTTATTACCATTATAATAATGATATAGTGTGTGTGTGTGTGTGTGTGTGTGTGTGTGTGTGTGTGTGTGTTTCTGATTCCGATTCTGACCGGCGTGTGTTTCCTTCTTCAGGTGTTTAAACCAATCGTGGAGCGGTTCGGAGTCCATTTTGACTGTGACATCAAAATGAGGTCTGTTTCCTGCTTCCTACTTCCTGTTTCCTGTCTGCTCCGTTTGGTTCCCGTACTCCGGCTACTCAAAATGTCCCAAAACTTACACTCGTCTGATCATCCGACTCTTTCCCCAAATATTCAGGCTATTATTCTGAAATTATTTTGGATTTATTTTGTTTTTTAAATACTCCCAACTCACTTATTTGACCCCCCCCAATATTCCATATTGTTTCTATTTCAAGCGTTACCAAAAATTAGACTTTTATTTTGAAAATACTGGACTTTATTCTAAAATATTCTGACTTTTATTCTGAAATTTCTTTTTTTTTTATTCCAAAAAAATCCATCTTGTTTTCCTGAAAATATATATATATATATACATATATATATATATATATATTTATATATATATATTAACAATACTATTATACTGTTTCCTAAATCTAGGTTATTTAGATTTTGAAAACAAATTTTATTTTGAAAATATTGGACTTTATTTCAAACTATGTTGGGACTTTTTTCCTAAATATTCAGACTTTTATTTTGAAAATATTTTTTAAAAGTCCCAAAAAATTAAACTATTGTTTTTATTCAAAATTAACAAAAGTATTATTCTGTTTCCTAAAGATCTAAATTTTTAAAACAAATTTGACTTTTATTTTGAAAATATTGAAGCTTCTTTCTAAAATATGTTAAGACCTTTTTCCTAAGTATTCTGCCTTTTATTGTTAAAATATTGGCCTGTATCCTGTAATGTGTTGGGGCTTTTCGTGTGTTTCAGGGGTTACTACCCTAAGGGCGGGGGGGAGGTGATGGTGACGGTGAACCCGGTCAAAGAGCTGCAGCCCGTCGTCATGACGCAGAGAGGAAACATCACCAAGATCTACGGCCGCGCCTTCGTCGCCGGCGTGCTGCCGTACAAGGTAAGGCTGCCACAGACAAGAAGTGATGTCATAACACGGCACACATGTCTTTCTTTCTGTGAAACCAAATTAAATCTTTAGAGTCTTTAGTTTAACATGAAACACCATCACCAACCCCACCAGACTCCATGTTAATAATCACTACTTTTAGCATGTATAGAGCAGCATATCTCCACCAGACTCCATGTAAATAATCACTACTTTTAGCGTGTATAGAGCAGCATATCTCCACCAGACTCCATGTAAATAATCACTACTTTTAGCGAGTATAGAGCAGCATATCTCCACCAGACTCCATGTAAATAATCACTACTTTTAGCGTGTATAGAGCAGCATATCTCCACCAGACTCCATGTTAATAATCACTACTTTTAGCGAGTATAGAGCAGCATATCTCCACCAGACTCCATGTAAATAATCACTACTTTTAGCGAGTATAGAGCAGCATATCTCCACCAGACTCCATGTAAATAATCACTACTTTTAGCGTGTATAGAGCAGCATATCTTCACCAGACTCCATGTAAATAATCACTACTTTTAGCGTGTATAGAGCAGCATATCTCCACCAGACTCCATGTAAATAATCACTACTTTTAGTGTGTATAGAGCAGCATATCTCCACATGTAAATGGGTGAATTAAGAGTTTATTCCAACCAGACCAGAGTGGTGATTGGTGGAACAGTGGAAAGATGAACCAAGACAGCTTTTGGTAGTTTTATTTAGTTTCTGTCCACTTTAAATGAAGTATGTTTTACGATGCTAAAAGTAGTGATTATTTACATGCAGTCTGGTAGGTTTGGTGATCCCATAATGTTGTCAGACACTGAAGTGTGTGTGTGTGTGTGTGTGTGTGGGTGTGTGTGTGTGTGTAGTTGGCTAAAGACATGTCGGCGGCTGCTGTTCGAACCATCAGGAAGGAAATCAAAGAGCTGTACATCAACATCTCGCCGCTGCAGGAGAAAGAAAACGCCTGCGGGAGCGGAAACGGCATCATGTAAGCCCCCCCACACACACACACACACACATCACTGCTGCGTTAACTGTCAAAGAGCAAGATGGGAAATAACATGCTCAAATGAATAAATACATGTTGTGGGTAGATGTAGCCGTGAGCGGGTTATAAAAAACATCCTCTGGTTCCTCGACTGGATGTTGGTTCTGTGACCGTGGCTTCCCATTGGTTGTGGTCAGCTTCAGCTCTCTGATTGGTCCTCTCTGTTTCAGAATCATCGCGGAGTCGTCGACAGGTTGTGTGTTTGCAGGTTCAGCTCTGGGGAAGAAAGGTCAGTTTAACCCTTAAATGTCTGCGTTTCTACATTGAGTGTGTTTCCAAACAGGCTGCCTGTGCTGTGGTGATTGACAGCACAAGCAGCCTATCAGAGAGCTGGGTCTCCACAGGCAGCCAATCAGAAGACAGCGTCTCCGCCGTGTTTCCAGCTGCGTACTGTAGTCTCGTCCTTGCTAATATTATTATATATTATATTTAAAGTGAAACGTGTGTGTGTGTGTGTGTACGCTGTGTTCTTTACGGGTTTACTGGCGCTCTCTGCTGATTGGCTAACATCTCTGACCCGCCCACTGAATGTCCACATCATTCAAAGGACACGTGTGTTTGAGATTAAACATGCTGCTGAACCCAGATGTCTCTCTCTCTTTCGTGTGTGTGTGTGTGTGTGTTTCTGTCTCTGTCTCTGTCTCTGTCTCTGTCTCTGTCTCTGTCTCAGGTGTGTATGCAGATAAAATCGGTGTAGAAGCTGCTGAGATGCTGCTGAGAAACATCCGACACAACGGCTGTGTGGACGAGTTCCTGCAGGATCAGGTGAGAGACACACACACGCGTACATACACACACATATACATATTAAGGCTGTAATCAACCAAAGAAAGTCTTGGGCGACTAAAGTCGTGAAAATTTCGACTAAAGATTGACTGGGGGGGTGGTGCTAGATTAATTAACTGTCCTGTCCTGCAGTACTTGTCCTTGTAGGATATTTGCAGTATATTAAATAGTTTTGGACCTAATTATTTTTCAGTGAGATGACTCGTCTGTCGCTGCATCAGCGGTCCGTGCGAGGACGTGCACAGAGCGCTGCATCAGCGGTCCGTGCGAGGACGTGCACAGAGCGCTGCATCAGCGGTCTGTGCACGTCCTCGCTGAGACACGAGCGCTGAGACACGACTAGACAGCAATGGACCTCATATCCTGAGACATAAAGTCCACAATTCCTTTTTGGATGATAGAGGCTTAACATCCAGCGGGGTGTGGGGGGGTCCGGGGCGGTCTGGGGGGTCTGGGGAATGCTACCGTGGTTGCGGGTGGGTGTGCCGGTAGTTATAAAACGATTATTAGACTATGAAATATGCGACTCTGATATGTTCATACAGCCTACTCCAAACAGACAGGCCAACCTAACGCAGATATATATATATATACACACAGACATATGCGTGTATGCAGTACTTCCTGTTGACGTTACTGCGTAAATGCAGTACTTCCTGTTGGTGTTACTGGCTGTATGCAGTACTTCCTGTGTGTTACTGCGTGTATGAAGTACTTTCTGCTCTTCCAGCTCATCGTCTTCATGGCGCTGGCGAAGGGAACGTCTCGGATTCGAACCGGCGCCGTGACGCTGCACACACAGACGGCCATCGCTATAGCAACGCAGCTCACACAGGTATACTACTATACTACTATACTTACTGTATATACTTATATACTTATACACATCAACATGGCAGAGCAGCTGACGCAGGTCAGGACACTCACTACTATACTTATGTACTTATATATTTATATACTTATGTACTACTATACTTATATACTGTGTGTGTATATACTTATATACTTACATGTGTGTATTTTGGTCTACATGGAAATCAGGAGTATTTAACAGGATTCCAGTGCTGGTACTCCCACACACATACTTCATGTCCTTATGAGAAGAGTACTCATACTGTACTTAGTTATGAAGTATTCATATTCCTGGTTATGAGTAGAGTACTCATACTGTACTTGGTTATGAAGTATTCATGTTCCTGGTTATGAGTAGAGTACTCATACTGTACTTAGTTATGAAGTATTCATGTCCCTGGTTATGAGTAGAGTACTCATACTGTACTTGGTTATGAAGTATTCATATTCCTGGTTATGAGTAGAGTACTCATACTGTACTTAGTTATGAAGTATTCATATTCCTGGTTATGAGTAGAGTATTCATACTGTACTTGGTTATGAAGTATTCACATGTTCCTGGTTATGAGTAGAGTACTCATACTGTACTTGGTTATGAAGTATTCACATGTTCCTGGTTATGAGTAGAGTACTCATACTGTACTTGGTTATGAAGTATTCATGTTCCTGGTTATGAGTAGAGTACTCATACTGTACTTGGTTATGAAGTATTCATGTTCCTGGTTATGAGTAGAGTACTCATACTGTACTTGGTTATGAAGTATTCATGTTCCTGTGTGTTTCAGGCCAAGTTCTCGATAACGAAGGTTGAAGACGAGCTGAGCAGCGAAGAGTCCTTCATCATCGAGTGTGAAGGATCAGGAGCAGCTAACACACACTTGTAGACACACACACACACCTGTAGACACACACACACCTGTAGACACACAGACACACACACACCTGTAGACACACACACACACACACACACACACACACACACCTGTAGACACACACACACACCTGTAGACACACACACACACACACACACACACACACACACACACACACCTGTAGACACACACACACACCTGTAGACACACACACACACACACACACACACCTGTAGACACACACACACACACACACACACACACACCTGTAGACACACACACACACACCTGTAGACACACACACACACCTGAAGACACACACACACACACACACACACACACCTGTAGACACACACACACACACACACACCTGTAGACAGACACACACACACACCCACCTGTAGACAGACACACACACACACACACACACACACACCTGTTGACACACACACCTGTAGACACACACACACACACACACCTGTAGTCACACACACACACACACACCTGTTGACACACACACCTGTAGACACACACACACACACCTGTAGACACACACACACCTGTAGTCACACACACACACACACACACATGCACTGACACGCACAGACATACACACAGATATACAGACACAAACACGCACTGACAGACATATGCACAGACTCACACACACACACACGTGCACTCTCTCTGTAGCTGCTCCTCTCTCAGTCAGGTTTCTGTCTCAGGGCGTTTCATTGAAACTAATAAATTAATAAATCAATTAAACAATCTCACTGTTTGTTTTCACACTCGTCAGCGATGATGATGAAGGTGGTGATGATGAAAGTGGTGATGATGAAGATGGTGATGATGAAGGTGGTGATGATGATGATGATGATGAAGATGGTGATGATGAAGATGGTGATGATGAAGGTGGTGATGATGAAGATGGTGATGATGATGATGAAGGTGGTGATGATGATGAACTGATCTCAGAGATTATCCAGACTTTCTGTTCCTTTATCTTCTGACTAAGGCTGCAAACATATCAATAAATAATAATAATAAATAAATGTGATAATAATAAATAAATGGGATAACGTTGAATATGTCGATACCGATATTGCTTTTGATAGAGCAGAGTTGAACTCTGGGTAATGTAGTTTGTTGCTGCTGAGATGGATCATGGTCTCGTCTGGTTTCCGTGACGTGACCGTGAGAGAGGGGGGGGGTACAGTGAGTACAACAGGAAGTTGAAACCCGAGCCGGCTGTAAACTCAACACCGCGTCCCCTCTGGATCCTGGAGGAACCTGACCCGGGTCACTTGACACCGCCTCGGCTTGGCCCGCTCACCACCTCGCAGTCTGCTCTCAGCCTCGCAGCATGGCGGGTGCTGGGGCCTGGAGGACGCAGCCAGACGGCCCCCGGATCCCGCAACCTGGACCTGGGCCTGGGCCTGGACCTGGACCTGGGCCCACCGGACCAGACCGTGTGTGGATCTCTCTGATTGCAGGTGAGCTAGCTCTGAGATTGCGTTTGTGTCATTAAATTCAAACAAAACTTCTTAAAGGGGTAACTTGTTTCTCCACTCTGGACTCACAATCTCTGGAACTGGTCCAGTATTAAAGGAGAAACAAGCTGTAATGTAACCCTACAGGACAGATGTTCAGCATCAGGGAGAAACAAGCTGTAATGTAACCCTACAGGACAGATGTTCAGCATCAGGTAGAAACAAGCTGTAATGTTACCCTACAGGACAGATGTTCAGCATCAGGTAGAAACAAGCTGTAATGTAAACCTACAGGACAGATGTTCAGCATCAGGTAGAAACAAGCTGTAATGTTACCCTACAGGACAGATGTTCAGCATCAGGTAGAAACAAGCTGTAATGTTACCCTACAGGACAGATGTTCAGCATCAGGGAGAAACAAGCTGTAATGTAAACCTACAGGACAGATGTTCAGCATCAGGTAGAAACAAGCTGTAATGTTACCCTACAGGACAGATGTTCAGCATCAGGTAGAAACACGCTGTAATGTAACCCTACAGGACAGATGTTCAGCATCAGGTAGAAACAAGCTGTAATGTAAACCTACAGGACAGATGTTCAGCATCAGGTAGAAACAAGCTGTAATGTTACCCTACAGGACAGATGTTCAGCATCAGGTAGAAACAAGCTGTAATGTTACCCTACAGGACAGATGTTCAGCATCAGGTAGAAACAAGCTGTAATGTTACCCTACAGGACAGATGTTCAGCATCAGGTAGAAACAAGCTGTAATGTTACCCTACAGGACAGATGTTCAGCATCAGGGAGAAACAAGCTGTAATGTTACCCTACAGGACAGATGTTCAGCATCAGGGAGAAACAAGCTGTAATGTTACCCTACAGGACAGATGTTCAGCATCAGGGAGAAACAAGCTGTAATGTTACCCTACAGGACAGATGTTCAGCATCAGGGAGAAACAAGCTGTAATGTTACCCTACAGGACAGATGTTCAGCATCAGGTAGTGTCCACTAAAGGTTCTGTTGTTGTTGCTGACAGACTCCGACTCAGGCTCTATACACACTAAAAGTAGTGATTATTTACATGGAGTCTGGTGGTGTTTAGTGATGGTTTCTTTGAAACTTGATACGATTTGTTTGAATTTAATGGCACAAATCTAATTTCATATTTAGCCAATCAGGTGAGGCTATTTCCTCTTATTCTGGATGTTGTATCTGTAAATAATCTTGTGTTTTAATAAAGTACAAAATCTACAAAACTTTAGTTCATTATTAAATTGTTTAAAAAGGCAACAACTATTAAAGAATTAAAAAAATAAAGTTTAATATTTGAGTAAATAAACTATAATGTACACATAAAGTGTATATACGATACATATACTGTATAGGACACAAAAAGAAAAGTTGACATATTATTTAATAAAAAGAGGACAATAATCTGTTTAACTCCAAAAAAAAGCGACTAAAGATATTTAAATCCTCAAAGATGACATCGTTATTAATCTGGTGTGTAGAGAGAAATCCAGATGTGTGAAAAAGTGACAAAAACGTCAAAAAAGGGTCAGAAATCTGGTGGAAAACGTCTATCCGGAGACAGTATTCTCTCTTCGGGACGACGGTGTGATTCCCAGCAGACCCTGAAGGCAGCATTACTCCGTTCCGCTCGGTGATTGGCTGCGGGCGGTGGGGGGAGCGGCTCCTGTTGCTATGGTTACGAGTCTTAAGGAAGGGATTTGTTGAATCAGAGTTTCGGAGCTGTTTTGGTAACATGCTAACATACTAACGTGCTAACCAACCGGGAATGATTACGGGTGAAAAAACGGAAACGGTAAAGAAAAAGGAAGAGAACCAATCCCCCAGTGAGCGAACAACGGCCGCACAACCTGATGGGAAACTGAGGAGAAAGTTTGTCAACTTTTGTGACCAGTTGAGCGGGTGACCTGTTGCCTCCGCTAGCTCCGCTGCTAGCATGCTAACGGCTAAAAGAGCTAGTGGCAGTTTGAAAAGTTTGCCAAGCTAGAGACTCCGGGGATTAGACGGAGCCATAGGGACGCCGGGGATTAGACGGAGCCATAGGGACGCCGGGGATTAGACGGAGCCATAGGGACGCCGGGGTTTAGACGGAGCCGTAGCGACGCCGGGGATTAGACGGAGCCATTGGGACGCCGGGGTTTAGACGGAGCCATGACGATGGAAATAGTGAAACACTCCCCGGTTCTCTCCGCTCTGTTCGGGATGACCGACGACTCCGAGCCGCTGGGAGCCGCGCAGTTAATTAAAGGTAAATATACTTAAATATACTGTTAATTAAAGGTAAATATACTTAAATATACTGTTAATTAAAGGTAAATATACTTAAATATACAGTTAATTAAGGTAAATATACTTAAATATACTGATAAGTAAAGGTAAAAACATTAAAGGTAAATATTCCAAAATGCACCACAGACACACATTCCTGCCTGTGGCCCACACACACACACACACACACACACACACACACAGTTAGTGAGGTTGAAACTGTACAATCTTATCTGTTTTGTGCAACACTTTGCTGCTACATTACTATTATTGTTATTTTATTAATATAATAGGTGTGTGTGTTTGTGTGTGCATGTGTGTGTGTCTCTGTGTGTGTGTGTGCGTGTCTCGGTGTGTGTGCGTGTCTCGGGGTGTGTTTGTGTGTGTGTGTGTCTCGGGGTGTGTGTGTGTCTCGGGGTGTGTGTGTGTGTATGTGTGTGTGGGGTGTGTGTGTGTGTGTGTGTGTGTATGTGTGTGTGTGGGGTGTGTGTGTGTGTGTGTGTGTGTGTGTATGTGTGTCTCGGGGTGTGTGTGTGTGTGTGTGTGTGTGTGTGTGTGTGTGTGTGTGTGTGTGTGTGTGTGTGTGTGTTTCCTCCACAGAGCGTCTCTACTTCGCTACGTTGCGTAGTAAACCTAAAAGTACGACCAACACCCACTACTTCTGCACCGACGACGAGTTCATCTACGAGAAGTAAGTCCAGGATCTGGCTCAGGGAAACCTGTATCTGTAGGATCTGGCTCAGGGAAAACCTGTATCTGTAGGATCTGGCTCAGGGAAAACCAGGATCTGTAGGATCTGGCTCAGGGAAAACCTGTATCTGTAGGATCTGGCTCAGGGAAAACTAGTGTCTGTAGGATCTGGATCAGAGAAAACCAGTATCTGTAGAAACTGGCTCAGAGAAAACCAGGATCTGGCTCAGGGAAAACCAGTATCTGTAGGATCTGGCTCAGGGAAAACCAGTATCTGTAGGATCTGGCTCAGGGAAAACCAGTATCTGTAGGATCTGGCTCAGGGAAACCAGGATCTGTAGGATCTGGCTCAGGGAAAACCTGTATCTGTAGGATCTGGCTCAGGGAAAACCAGGATCTGTAGGATCTGGCTCAGGGAAAACCTGTATCTGTAGGATCTGGCTCAGGGAAAACCAGTGTCTGTAGGATCTGGATCAGAGAAAACCAGTATCTGTAGAAACTGGCTCAGAGAAAACCAGGATCTGGCTCAGGGAAAACCAGTATCTGTAGGATCTGGCTCAGGGAAAACCAGTATCTGTAGGATCTGGCTCAGGGAAACCAGGATCTGTAGGATCTGGCTCAGGGAAAACCAGTATCTGTAGGATCTGGCTCAGAGAAAACCAGTATCTGTAGGATCTGGGGCTTGGAGGTCTGACTGATGTAAAATATCCGGCTCTCGTAGATGTTTGTGATTGGTCGTGATGTGCAAGCCCCGCCTTTTATGTGAATTGGGAACCCTGGTTGGTTGAACTAGTTGTTGATGCAGCTGATGCAGGGAACTGAGATACATCCTGGACTAACTGTGTGTGTGTGTGTGTGTGTGTGTGTGTGTGTGTGTGTGTGTGTGTGTGTGTGTGTGTGTGTGTGTGTGTGTGTGTGTGTGTGTAGTTTCTATGCAGACTTCGGTCCTCTGAACCTGGCCATGTTGTACCGATACTGCTGCAAACTGAACAAGAAGCTGAAGGTGAGTTACTGACTCTCCCCTGTCAAGAATGTCCACAATGCACCTGGGCCACACACACACACTTCACACACACACACACACACACACACACACACACCCAGCTGGTTCACCCTGTCATTGGGTCTCAGTATAAATTGTTTAAATAGCGTTGAGCTTTAAATCTTTATCTTGTTATTATTATTTTACTGTTGCCATGGTGATCGCATTCCTCTGGTCGTCTGTTGACGTTTGTCATGACGACCGGCCGGCCGGTCTGGATTCACACCCTGTGATCAGCCTCTCCCCGGCCTCCTGAAACACAAAGCATCATGGGACATATTAATTAACACTGTTCAGCCAATAAAACCCCAAAATAGAAAATATCTAACATCTGTGTGTGTGTGTGTGTGTGTGTGTGTGTGTGTGTGTGTGTGTGTACAGGGGGGTTGTAAAGTTTGCCCCCCAGGTAAAATGTGTATTAATGTCATGAAGACGAAAAATATCCAAAAGGATCAAATGTCAGATTAGACATTCATATAATATTAATAATATTTCACCATTTACACTTTCAACATAACAGAGAACGTCTTGGGTTACGTATGTAACCCTTGTTCCCCGAGATAGGGGAACGAGACACTGCGTCGGTTACGACACTATGGGAACGCCTTTAGGCATGACAGGGCTGAATGCGAATGAAAACTAATCCAATCCTATTGGTCCTAGTGAGAACGGTAGCATGTGACGGCATAACCGTAGGGGCATATAAGCAAACCGGCACATAGCTCATTAGCTCTTTCTATGAAGCAAGGCACTCCAGGCGGGGCAAGGGGCGGCGAACTGACGCAGTGTCTCGTTCCCCTATCTCGGGGAACAAGGGTTACATACGTAACCCGAGACGTTCCCCTTCGAGGGGAACTCGAACTTACGACGTTACGACACTATGGGAACGAGATACCCACTAACCCGCGCCGAAACCCCGCCTGCCCTAGCGTGCAAGCAACCTGTGGGCACGACTAGGAGGAGAGCACCCGGGTGCCGGGTGCGGAGGGAAGGTCCAGACTATAGAATCTGAAGAAGGTGTGAGGAGTGGCCCAGCCAGCCGCATCACAAACCCCCTGGAGAGACGCTCCCAAGAGGAGAGCCTTAGAGGCCGCCAAGCCTCTCGTGGAGTGAGCCCGTACAGCCATAGGTGAAGGCAAACCGCGCACCTGATAGGCCAGGGAGATAGTCTGAACGATCCAGTTGCTGATAGAATGTCTGGAAGCAAGGAGCCCAGCCTTGGGGGACCCGAAACACACCAGCAACTGGTCTGACTTCCACCACCGGGAGGACCTCAGAGTGAAGACACTCAGTGCTCCGACAGGGCAGAGCAAACGGAGCCTCCCGTCCTCCGCCGTCACATGAGGTGGAGGATGAAACGCCTGCAGTACCATGGGCCCTATAACAGTGGACTGCACCTCGGGAATGAAGCCCGGAACGGGGTGCAGGATGGCCCTCACGTCACCCGGGGCAAACTCCAGGCACCGGGGAGTAACCGAAGAGCCTGGATGTCCCCCACCCTCCTCAGAGAGGTGATAGCAAGGAGGAAGGCCATCTTCAGGGTCAGGTACTTGGCCTCAGCCGACTCCACGGGCTCGAAGGGGGCCTCAGCCAAAGCACGAGAACCACTGCCAGATCCCAAGTGGGAATCCTAGGGCGAGCCGCAGGTCCCATCCTCCGGGTCCCACGGAGAAACCGTATGACCAGGGGAAGCCTCCCCATAGACCCATCCCTTGAAGGGGCGTGGAAAGCTGAGATGGCAGCCACGTAAACCTTAAGGCTGGATGGGGAAAGGCCTGCAGAGAAGCGGTCCTGCAGAAACTCCAACACCTGAACCACCGGGCAAGTATCTGGGTCCACCATGCGTCCTCTGCACCAAGCAGAGAAGACGTTCCACTTCAGGCCATACATCCTCCGTGTAGACGGGGCCCTGGAGCCGAGGAGAGTCTCGACTGCTCCTGCTGTCAGGCCCTCCTCTAGGGACTGCGCCCCCTCAGGGGCCAGACCCACAGCTGCCACAGGGCGGGGCAAGGGTGAAGAACCTGGCCTCCTGCCTGGGACAGCAGGTCCCTCCCCAGAGGGACTTGCCATGGCGGACCGTCCAGGAGCGCCATCAGTTCCTCGGACCTGATGGCGGATACCCTCTCGACGGACCTACTCCAGGATCCCCGGGAGCAGAGCGACTGGGGGAAAAAGCGGGGCCGGGGGCGTCAGGGAGAACCATAGAGGACAGTGCGTAGTCTCCTGAGACGCAACAAGTCCACGTCTAGAGGTCCAAACCTTCCGCACAAGGACTCCACCACCTGGGGGTGGAGCCGCCATTCCCCGGGCCTCAGCCCCTTTCTCGACAGCAGGTCCGCACCCTGATTCTGAAGCCCAGGGAGAACACCGCCCTGAGAGAGAGCAGTCTCCGCAGGGACCACAGGAGGATCCAATGCGCCAGTCTGCAGAGAGGGCGCAAGCGCAGAACCCCCTGATGATTCAGATAGGCCACCACTGCCGTATTGTCGGACCTGACAAGCACGTGGTGACCCAGGAGTGCAGGCAGGAAGCTCCTCAGAGCCCGGAACACGGCCAGCATCTCGAGGCAATTGATGTGCCACGACGAGTGATGGTCCTGCCAAACACCCCTCGCAGAGCGGTCGTCCATGACCGTGCCCCACCCGGTGAGGGAAGCGTCCGTTGAAACAATTACATGGCGACAGGGCGCCCCCATCGCGGGTCCTTGGGACAGGAACCAAGGCTTCTTCCACACTGATAGGGCACGAAGACATTTGTGCGTAACCCATATCAGGCGAACGGGTTTCCCTTCGGGGAGAACCCCTTGGATTTCAGCCACCACTGCAGGGCCCTCATGTGCAGAAGACCAGAAGGCATCATGCTGGAAGCCGCCGCCATAAGGCCCAACACCCTTCGGAAGTGTTCCACTGTGATGGCGCGGCCCAGCCTCACACTCCACACCGTGGCCAGAACGGACTCGACACGAGCCGGAGACGGATGTGCCAGCATCGTCAACAAGTCCCACACCACCCGTAAGAACACAGTCCTTTGGGCGGGTGCCAGCACACTTTTCACCTCGTTGAGCCTCAACCCCAACAAAGAAGACGAGCGAGGACGACATCTTGATGCCGAACCGCCATCCCCCGAGACTGAGCCAGGATGAGCCAGTGGTCGATGTAATACAGGACCCAGATGCCCTGGAGCCACAAAGGGGCCAGTACCGCATCCATACACTTGGTGAAAGTGCGAGGGGAGAGTGCTAGGCCAAAGGGAAGGACGAACGGAGACGCGAAAGCACGCGTCCCTCAGATCTATGGTGGCAATCCAGTCCTTGGACTGGATGTGACACACGAGGGCGGGGATGGTGAGCATCCAGAACCTGTATCTCCTCAGAGACCGGTTCAGAACCCGCAGATCCAGGATAGGGCGCAGGCCCCCGTCCGTCTCGGGAACGATGAAGCACCGGTTGTAGAAACCGGACCCACTGGCCAGCGGGGGAACGAGCACCTCGGCCCCCTTCTCCAGCAGCGAGCGCACTACTTGTCCCAGCACCAGGCCCTGGCCTGGGCACACCATATTCCGGACCACCCCAATGAAGCCGTGGGGGGCGGACCCGGAACTGCAGCCTGTACCCTCCAACAACGGTGCGCAGAACCCACGGGGAAATGTTCACCAAGCCCCGCCAAGCCTCTGCGAAATCCGCCAGCGGAAGCAACCCCTCGGGGCCGGAAGCCGGTGCGTCGCGCCGATCTCGGACGAACCCCTGAAGCGGGCCGCCAGGAAAACCCGCCGAAGATCCGCAGTCCGGGAGCATAACCTCCGGCCCACTGCCACCCCTCGGGGCAGGCAGAGCGGAGAAGGTCCAGCGACGGCCAGCGCGCCCGAGCGCCACGGCGGCGGGACAACAACGCTAGCGGCCTTCCAGGAGGGGACCTCAGTTGGCTTCCGGGGGCAAAACACACAGCCCCAGGCCCGACCTGCCGGGAGCCGAACCGCCGGCCCACTGCCACCCCTTGGGTGAGTGAAGAAGGTCCGGCGGCGGCGGCTAGCGCGTCCCGAGTGCCACGGCGGTGGGACAACAGCGCTAGCGGCCGTCCTGGAGGGGACCTCAGTCGGCCTACGGGGGCAAAACACAC
>CM049379.1:322500-345000 GCA_026937815.1 Etheostoma perlongum | reverse complement strand
ATGTTGTCTTCATGTTGTCTTCATGTTGTCTTCATGTTGCCTTCATGTTGCCTTCATGTTGCCTTCATGTTGCCTTCATGTTGCCGTCATGTTGTCCTCATGTTGTCTTCATGTTGTCCTCATGTTGTCCTCATGTTGCCCTCATGTAAATAAATATATATATTTGCCATGTTGCTGTGTATCAGCTGTGTTTGCCCCCCTGCAGGCTACCCGCTCCACGCCCCCGAGGCGTACTTCCCGTACTTCAGGAGACACGGCGTGACGACGGTGGTGCGTCTGAACAGGAAGATCTATGACTCGAAGCGCTTCAGCGACGCCGGCTTCCTGCACCACGACCTCTTCTTCCTGGACGGCAGCACGCCGAGCGACGCCATCACGCACCGCTTCCTGCAGCTCTGCGAGGCCGCCCCGGGCGCCGTGGCCGTCCACTGCAAGGGTGAGGACTTCCTGTCCCGTCCTGCAGCTCCCTGTCCCGTCCTGTCCCATCCTGCAGCTCCCTTACCCGTCCTGCAGCTCACTGTCCCGTCCTGTCCCGTCCTGCAGCTCCCTGTCCCGTCCTGCAGCTCCCTGTCCGTCCTGCAGCTTACTGTCCCATCCTGCAACTCCCTGTCCTGTCCTGCAGCTTACTGTCCTGTCCTGCAGCTTACTGTCCCGTCCTGCAACTCCCTGTCCCGTCTTGCAGCTTACTGTCCCGTCCTGCAGCTTACTGTCCCGTCCTGCAACTCCCTGTCCCGTCCTGCAGCTTACTGTCCCGTCGTGCAACTTCCTGTCCCGTCGTGCAACTTCCTGTCCCGTCCTGCAACTTACTGTCCCATCCTGCAACTTCCTGTTCCGTCCTGCAACTTCCTGTTCCGTCCTGCAACTTCCTGTCCCGTCCTGCAACTTCCTGTCCCGTCCTGTCTGTCTCTCTGTCTGTCTCTAACTGTTTGTCTCTCTGTCCGTCTCTGTCTGTCTCTAACTGTCTGTCTCTCTGTCTGTCTCTGTTAGCTGGTCTGGGCAGAACGGGCTCTCTGATTGGCTGTTACCTGATGAAACATTACCGCTTCACTGCAGCCGAGGCCATCGCCTGGATCAGGATCTGCAGACCGGGCTCTGTGATTGGTCCACAGCAGAACTTCCTGCAAGAGTAAGTCACATGGTTCAGAGATCTGGAACTTTCCCACGGCACTTGAAGGCAGCTTCATTTCCTGAAAAGAAACGTGCGTGTGTGTATGTTTATATATACATACACAAACGCGTGTATATATATATATTCACTCCATTTCACATTTAAAGGACATTTACACCAGATAATCGTGAGTTATGTATTTTAATGGATTAACAACCCTGGTGTAAATGTTTTTTTTGTTTCTAGGAAGCAGGCGGCGCTGTGGTTGCTAGGCGACAGCCAGCGTTCCCAGAAGGCCAAGCTGGAGGAGAGGACGATATCTCACCTCATCACCAACATGGACGACCTTTCCTTAAACTCCGCCCACAACAGTCTGCACGAGGTCATAGACACTCACAGACACACACACACACACACACACACTCTCAGACGTGTCATGGTGCGTTTGTTTCATCCTCCAGAGTGAGACAGGGGACAGCGGACCGGGTCTGACTCAGGGAGACAAACTGAGAGCCTTAAAGAGCCGGAGACCCCCCCGACCCGCCACCACCGGAGCTCTCAGGTACCAGAACCAGGGGGGGGTTGGGGGGCCTGGAACAGAGTAATGGTTTCTCCATCAATGGTCCCTGTTGTACTCGGCCGCTGAGGAGGATGAGGAGACTGAAGTGTGATGTCTTTGTTTCAGGGTGGAGGAGATGAAGATGCACAGCCGCTCGTCCTCTCAGCCGCTCAGGTAAGACACATGTCAACAATAAGGTCCAGGTAACCCTGGGACAGGCTCTATATCTCACACACGTCAACAACAACAATAAGGTCCAGGTAACCCTGGGACAGGTTCTATATCTCTCACACGTCAACAACAACAATAAGGTCCAGGTAACCCTGGGACAGGCTCTATATCTCTCACACGTCAACAACAACAATAAGGTCCAGGTAACCCTGGGACAGGTTCTATATCTCTCACATGTCAACAACAACAATAAGGTCCAGAGGCCTATTGCACGAAACCAGGATAAGGGATTAAGCCGGGATATTCAAGTTATCCTGGATGAATTTAGCTTTGACTCGGTTGCACGAAACCAGATTGAATTAAGCCCGGCCAAGTAACCATGGAGATTTATTCTTTGGCTAGCCTGGTCCAGAGCAGGCTAACAGCCGGGCTAAGATTAATCCTGGAGTCTCATGTGTCAAATCAGATGCCGTCTGATCCCAAATAAACGTGTTTAACAGTTATTCCGTTGTTTGTGTTACTCCTTAATATGTAGGACTAATGTTTTTATTATAGCTTACATTGGTTTCATAACCTTCTCATTAGTCTCCCATCCCTGGACCAATAACATGGCCTATATACAGGACGGATGTAGTGGAGTTATCATTCATCACACCAGGAACACCACAATGCTTCTTCATCTTTTATTTTGGTGCGGTCACTTGTCAGAAGAATAAAAAAACATGAATATTGTTTTACATATGCTCACAGCGTGTATTGAAGTCATTTACTTCTTTTTCTAGTTGTTGTCCCTTTCTGATCGTTCTGTATGAACATTAATTGTACAAAGAATTAGACTTAGCTTATAGAGATTTGTGCATATGGTTGTAAAACATGTTCTCGCGTTGTGAATAAGGGTTTGAAATTAAGCCTAGACATAGGGTTGGTTTTAGCCTACTTTACAGTAGGCTAAAACCAACACATTTATCACATAAATACAGAAACATGAAACTAGCATATTTAAAGCAATTAAAACACAGTGTAGCCTCCAACTTTATAAACATGTGGAGTGACTATAGGCTAAGGAGATATTTTTACACCCTCACACATTCAGTCGGTCCGCTATGTTGGGCTTTTTCTCTCCGTTTGATAAGAGCCGTATTTCCCTTTCTGCATATTCTTCCCCTCCTCGTTACTTTCCATTAGAAGCTGCTGCTCATTGGGTGAAACATATGGCGCATGCGTCTTCTCCATCTCTGCATCAGGAAATCTGGGGTCGATACCGTGGTCTATGTGAGAAAGCCGTGAACGTGGACTTATCCCAGCTATCTCCACCTGGCTGGACATAGCTTCACCTGTTCATCCTGGTTATCTCCACCTGGCTGGACATAGCTCCACCTGTTCATCCTGGTTATCTACACCTGGCTGGACATAGCTCCACCTGTTCATCCTGGTTATCTACACCTGGCTGGACATAGCTCCACCTGTTCATCCTGGTTATCTACACCTGGCTGGACATAGCTCCACCTGTTCATCCTGGTTATCTACACCTGGCTGGGACGTAGCTCCACCTGTTCATCCTGGTTATCTACACCTGGCTGGACATAGCTTCACCTGTTCATCCTGGTTATCTACACCTGGCTGGACATAGCTCCACCTGTTCATCCTGGTTATCTACACCTGGCTGGACATAGCTCCACCTGTTCATCCTGGTTATCTACACCTGGCTGGACGTAGCTCCACCTGTTCATCCTGGTTATCTACACCTGGCTGGACATAGCTTCACCTGTTCATCCTGGTTATCTACACCTGGCTGGACATAGCTCCACCTGTTCATCCTGGTTATCTACACCTGGCTGGACATAGCTCCACCTGTTCATCCTGGTTATCTACACCTGGCTGGACGTAGCTCCACCTGTTCATCCTGGTTATCTACACCTGGCTGGACATAGCTTCACCTGTTCATCCTGGTTATCTACACCTGGCTGGACATAGCTTCACCTGTTCATCCTGGCTCGGCAAACGTGCAACCGATTAAGCCGCGATGAGTGGATCACACTAAGTCAAGCTGCGCTTTTTCATTTATCCTGGATATCTTTATTCTACTTTCGTGCAACAGGCCCCTGGTAACCCTGGGACAGGTTCTATATCTCACACACGTCAACAACAACAGTAAGGTCCTGGTAACCCTTGGACAGGCTCTATATCTCACACACGTCAACAACAACAATAATACATTTAAAATACACCAGAAATACATCTAAAATACACCTGAAATGCACGGAGAATACACCGTAGCTAGATGACCAATCAGCTGTCCCGTTCCCTGATAATAGTAATTAAGTAGTGTTGGAGCTAAATCCTGCTCCATTCTCAGGGTTCATTCATTTAGTAGTCAAAATCTCAGATGTTGAAATGTGAATCCATTTTATTACATAGGACATCCTGAGACAGAGTTACCTGGATCAAGCTGTCGCAGCTCTCCCCTTCCTCTGTCTGACCCTCTGGCTCTCAGACCCCCAGTATTATCTCACAAAGGGGGCGGGGGGTCTTGTTCTTATTCCTTATCTTTTAGTTGGGATGGGACTGAGGGTTTATGACCCTCAGAGACTTGGAAAGCAACAGAGCAGTAGGTCCATAAAGGGGGACTGGAACCAGAGACAGGGTGTCTCTAACATCATCAATTCAACTTCTAACACATCTGTAGAGCTGGTTATAACAAAATATACCAGAACATCTTATATTATAAAACAAAAGTATTGCTAAACAACTTAATGCAACAAACAACAAACTATAAACTTATAACAACAAACTTAATACATGACCCACATGTCTTCATTATGTTGAAATAATGCTTTTACCTTTTAGCTTGAATGTAGAATGCAAATCAAACACAATGTTTAAGCACATATAACATTTTAAATTCCAACAGTAGTAATTAAACATGTCGCTGTGTCCAGGTTGTCGACAGGGGGGGGTCAGGGCCCCTCCTCCCCCCTCAAGTCCTCCAAATTCCCAGCATCCTCTGCTTCTGCTGCCGCCAAAAGGATCGCAAGACATCCGTCGTCATCGGCAACCAACATCAGGAGGTCAGTGTCTCCTACAGCCACTTCCTGTCTCCTCCTGGACGTGTGTGTGTGTGTGTGTGTGTGTGTGTGTGTGGTAATAATGTGCGTGTCCCCCCCCACAGCTCCCGATTGGCCAGCTCTTCTCTCAGCGATCTTTACGACGTCGAGGACTCTTCTCGTCATCATCTCCCCCCCTCGCCCCCCTCTCCTCTGGCCCCACCCCCTTTCTGTCGCTATGGCAACGGCCCTCGCAGCAGCGCGCAGCATGAGATGAACAACAACAGCGGTCCATATGGCGGCAGGACGGGGCCTCAGGACTACAGGGGCCCGGGGCCTGCAGGACGCTACCTAAGCCGCTCCATACCTGTAAGTCCCGCCCCTTTCTGCTGATTGGCCCACACCGAGTGATGCAGCTGATTCATTCTTTAGCCCTTTGAGCTGTAGCATCCTATTTTCAGCTGATCATAACGATTCAAATCAATTATCACAATGATTAGAAATTAATTTAAAAGTTAATCTGATTAATTGGGATCTCCATTAGGTGGGGCCATAAGCTCAGCTCTCTCATTCCCCCTGCTCTGGTGTCCCCCCCTCATTCCCCCTGCTCTGGTGTCCCCCCCTCTCATTCCCCTGCTCTGGTGTCCCCCCCCTCATTCCTCCCTTCTCTCCCCTGCTCTGGTGTCCCCCCCCTCTCATTCCCCTGCTCTGGTGTCCCCCCCCTCATTCCCCCTGCTCTGGTGTCCCCCCCCTCATTCCCCCTGCTCTGGTGTCCCCCCCTCTCATTCCCCCTGCTCTGGTATCCCCCCCTCTCATTCCCCCTGCTCTGGTATCCCCCCCCCCTCATTCCCCTGCTCTGGTGTGTCCCCCCCCCTCTCATTCCCCCTGCTCTGGTGTCCCCCCCTCCCCCTCTCATTCCCCTGCTCTGGTGTCCCCCCTCTCATTCCCCCTGCTCTGGTGTCCCCCCTGCTCATTGTCCCCCCCCCCATTCCCCCTGCTCTGGTGTCCCCCCCTCATTCCCCCTGCTCTGGTGTCCCCCCTCTCATTCCCCCTGCTCTGGTGTCCCCCCTCTCATTCCCCCTGCTCTGGTGTCCCCCCCTCTCATTCCCCCTGCTCTGGTGTCCCCCCTCTCATTCCCCTGCTCTGGTGTCCCCCCCCTCTCATTCCCCTGCTCTGGTGTCCCCCCCCTCTCATTCCCCCTGCTCTGGTGTCCCCCCCCCCCCTGCTCATTCCCCCCCTCTCATTGGTGTCCCCCCCCTCATTCCCCTGCTCTGGTGTCCCCCCCCCCTCTCATTCCCCCCCTGCTCTGGTGTCCCCCCCTCATTCCCCTGCTCTGGTGTCCCCCCCCCCCCTCTCATTCCTCCTGCTCTGGTGTCCCCCTCTCATTCCCCCTGCTCTGGTGTCCCCCCCCTCTCATTCCCCTGCTCTGGTGTCCCCCCTCCTCTCATTCCCCCTGCTCTGGTGTCCCCCCTCTCCCCCCCCCTCATTCCCCTGCTCTGGTGTCCCCCCCCCCCCCCCCTCTCATTCCCCTGCTCTGGTGTCCCCCCCTCTCATTCCCCCTGCTCTGGTGCCCCCCCTCTCATTCCCCCCTCTGGTGTCCCCCCCCCCCTCATTCCCCATTGTCCCCCCCCCCATTCCCCCTGCTCTGGTGTCCCCCCCCTCTCATTCCCCCTGCTCTGGTGTCCCCCCCTCTCATTCCCCCTGCTCTGGTGTCCCCCCTCCCCCTCTCATTCCCCCTGCTCTGGTGTCCCCCCCTCTCATTCCCCTGCTCTGGTGTCCCCCCCTCTCATTCCCCCTGCTCTGGTGTCCCCCCCCTCTCATTCCCCCTGCTCTGGTGTCCCCCCCTCCCCCCCTCTCATTCCCCCTGATGTAACTGCGTCTCTGTGTTATGTTCCAGTCTCTTCAGTCGGACTACATCCAGTACTAGAACTACAGATCTGACGTGAGGACACATTACCCACAATCCCCTCTGTGTGGGGCTCAGAGGGAGGAGAGACTCTGGAAGTGAAGATTTAGATTTTTAGAACATTTTATATTTCTAAGATTATTTTTCTTTTGTGCTTTTTGATAAAGTGTGCTGATTATGTCTGTAGTCATGGTTACAGTATTTACTTCCTGTCTCCGACCAGTTAACGGCACGTTGATTGTGATTGGTCGAGCAATAATAATAATAATAATAATACTACTACTACTAATAATAATAATAATAATAATAATAATAATAATAACTGTAAAAGCAGAAGACCCAAAGATTTAATGTCAGCAGCTAAACTCAGGAGTGTGTGTGTGTGTGTGTGTGTGTGTGTGTGTGTGTGTGTGTGTGTGTGTCTCTGTGTGTGTGTGTGTGTGTGTGTGTGTGTGTGTGTGTGTGTCTGTGTGTGTGTGTGTGTGTGTCTCTGTGTGTGTGTGTCTCTGTGTGTCTCTGTGTGTCTCTGTGTGTGTGTGTGTGTGTGTGTGTGTGTGTGTGTGTGTGTGTGTGTCTCTCTGTGTGTGTGTGTGTGTGTGTGTGTGTGTGTGTGTGTGTGTGTGTGTGTGTGTGTGTGTGTGTGTCTGTGTGTGTGTGTGTGTGTGTCTCTGTGTGTCTGTGTGTGTGTGTGTGTGCGTGTGCATGTGCGTGTGTGTGTGTCTGTCTGTGTGTGTGCGTGCCTCAGCCCTGAAGGAGCTCCGTGATTGGTCGGTTGTTTCCGTGGTTTCGTGTCTCTGATTAACGGCGTGAGGATTTTAATATTTCAGTTTTATTCGAGGTCAGCAAATAATTATAATTATTATAATAATAATTATAATTATGTTTCCTCCTGCAGGGCAAGATAAATATTATGGGATGTTAATTTGATTTTTACTGTTTTTTTGTCCCTTTTTCAGCAGATTTTCACATTTCTTTGTTGATGTTTTTTAGTTCAACTTGTGAAACACGGGTTGCCCTTGGTTACTGGGGTTGCCCTTGGTTACTGGGGTTGCCCTCGGTTACTGGGGTTGCCCTCGGTTACTGGGGTTGCCCTCGGTTACTGGGGCTGCCCTCGGTTACTGGGGCTGCCCTCGGTTACTGGGGTTGCCCTCGGTTACTGGGGCTGCCCTCGGTTACTGGGGCTGCCCTCGGTTACTGGGGCTGCCCTCGGTTACTGGGGTTGCCCTCGGTTACTGGGGTTGCCCTCGGTTACTGGGGTTTCCCTCGGTTACTGGGGTTGCCCTCGGTTACTGGGGTTGCCCTCGGTTACTGGGGTTTCCCTCGGTTACTGGGGTTGCCCTCGGTTACTGGGGTTGCCCTCGATTACTGGGGTTGCCCTCGGTTACGGGCGACGACGAGCAAGAGGACAAAAATGTTAAAGTAACAAAGATTTTGCAGAAAAACACAACAGTGACTCCTGACACCTGATTGGCTGTCTGGAGATCAGCTGACGGGTCTCAAAGCTCTGATTGGCTGAGGGGGGCCGTTGAATGTTTTTATAATCATGTTTGATTCTTCTACCTCGAGATATTCAACAGGAAAACAAACACCTTTTCAAAATAAAAGCTCAAGGGACCAACACAGAAAAATGAAGAATTTGAAAGAAAAACAGCAGCTCCTTCTTTTTATTCTTTCATTTTTCCAGCATGACATGTACATTATTAAAAGTACAAAACATATTGCACATTAATTAGATAGAAAGGAGAGAAGCTACGGTAATGAAAGACGAAGGAAAAACTAATATTTTATTTTGAAAGGGTTCTCAGGCCCTGAAGTGCCTTAAACACAGCAGGAGCTTTTATTTTCCTACTGTCGAGCAAAGGGCTCTTATTTTGAAAGGAAACCATTGTTTATATTTTGCTGGTCCTGTGTTTTAATGTTAAAGTATTTTATTAATGTGGAAGGTTAGAAAATAACGTGTATATTTCAATAAATAAAGAAATTATTCTTCTGACGCTGCTTCCTGTTTTATATCGAGTCACTTCAGATTTTACAGTGTAGCAGATTCATGTAGATAATCAGTCGCTTTATTGATTGGTTAATAAGTTATATATTAATAGTAGAATTCTCAAACATATACAACCAGACTCCATGTAAATAATCACTACTTTTAGCGTGTATAGAGCAGCATATCTCCACCAGACTCCATGTAAATAATCACTACTTTTAGCGTGTATAGAGCAGCATATCTCCACCAGACTCCATGTAAATAATCACTACTTTTAGCGTGTATAGAGCAGCATATCTCCACCAGACTCCATGTAAATAATCACTACTTTTAGCATGTATAGAGCAGCATATCTCCACCAGACTCCATGTAAATAATCACTACTTTTAGCATGTATAGAGCAGCATATCTCCACCAGGCTCCATGTAAATAATCACTACTTTTAGCATGTATAGAGCAGCATATCTCCACCAGACTCCATGTAAATAATCACTACTTTTAGCGTGTATAGAGCAGCATATCTCCACCAGACTCCATGTAAATAATCACTACTTTTAGCATGTATAGAGCAGCATATCTCCACCAGACTCCATGTAAATAATCACTACTTTTAGCATGTATAGAGCAGCATATCTCCACCAGACTCCATGTAAATAATCACTACTTTTAGCATGTATAGAGCAGCATATCTCCACATGTAAATGGGTCAAAATGACCATGTGCTGCTGTATTTGTTATCTTCAATAATGTCATAATGTTCTTATTTACTTTCGTTATAAGCATATTTCAGTATTAACACTCACTTGGCAACACATACTGTACGCGTGGGCTGTAGTTTTGGTCATGAGTAAAACAAAGAGAAAGTGATAGAGAGAGAGAGAGAAAGAGAGAGAGTAATAGTGAAAGAGAAAGGTTTAAGGTTGTCGTGCCCTGATTGTCCAGCAGATGGCGCTGTGGTCTGTAGACTGATACTACTTCAGAGAGATGAACAGAGAGAGGAGGGGAGGAGAGAGAGATGAATAGAGAGAGAGAGGAGGAGAGAGATGAATAGAGAGAGAGAGGAGGGGAGGAGAGAGAGATGAATAGAGAGAGAGAGGAGGGGAGGAGGAGAGAGAGAGAGAGACATAAAGGGTTCAGAGCAGCGTTTTGGTTTCAGATCTTCAGGAGACACAAAGGAGACGTCGCTCTGCTCTTTATTCTTCAATCTGGGAGGAGATGTCTGTCCTCGCGATCTCTGTCCTCTCAGGTAAGGCCGGGGGGGGGGGTCTGTGTCTGTGGGTGTGTGTGTGTGTGTGGGGGGGTGTGTGTGTGTCTGTTTGTGTGTGTGTGTGTGTGTGTGTGTCTGTTTGTGTAGGCGTGTGTGTGTGTGTCTGTGTGTGTGTGTGTGGGTGTGTGTGTGTGTGTGTGAGTGTGTGTGTGTCTGTGAGTGTGTGTCTGTCGTGTAAGTGTGTGTGTGTGTGTGTCTGTGAGTGTGTGTCTGTGTGTGAGTGACTGTGTCTGTGTGTGTGTGTCTCTGAGTGTGTGTGTGTGTGTGTCTGTTTGTGTTTCTGTGAGTGTGTGTGTGTATCAGTGTGTGTGTGTCTGTGAGTGTGTGTCTGTGTGTGTGTGTTTGTCTGTGTCTGTGTGCGTGTGTATCAGTGTGTGTGTGTGTGTCTGTGTGTGTGTGTATCAGTGTGTGTGTGTGTATCAGTGTGTGTGTGTGTGTGTGTGTTTATAAAATGTGGTTATTGATTATTGATCAGTGTTATCAGATAGTAAACACCAGACGGCCCCTGACGGGCCCCGACCCTCAGTTTGACAAACTCTGATTGATTAGATCAGATTCACGCTTTAATGGAAAGAAAACAAACACAAATGTACTTAATGTATGTATATATATATATTTGCAGTATGTATAAAAATACATGAAGTACATATAATATATATATATATTTTATATACATATACATTACATGCATAGTATATTTTCTTATACATATTATAAATAATATAATATATAAATATAATACACATTAGCATTGCTGCTGTCCCCGTGGTGCGTTCAGGCTCTGTTGAAGTTCATGTTGTCCCCCCCCCCCCGTGCTGCTGTCCTCGTGGTGCGTTCAGGCTCTGTTGAAGTTCATGTTGTCCCCCCCGCTGTTGTCCCCGTGGTGCGTTCAGGCTCTGTTGAAGTTCATGTTGTCCCCCCCGCTGTTGTCCCTGTGGTGCGTTCAGGCTCTGTTGAAGTTCATGTTGTCCCCCCGCTGCTGTCCCCGTGGTGCGTTCAGGCTCTGTTGAAGTTCATGTTGTCCCCCCCGCTGCTGTCCCCGTGGTGCGTTCAGGCTCTGTTGAAGTTCATGTTGTCCCCCCCCGCTGCTGTCCCCGTGGTGCGTTCAGGCTCTGTTGAAGTTCATGTTGTCCCCCCCGCTGCTGTCCCCGTGGTGCGTTCAGGCTCTGTTGAAGTTCATGTTGTCGTTCCCCCGCCCCCCCACAGTGCTGCTGTCCCCGTGGTGCGTTCAGGCTCTGCGTGTGGACGTGGTTCCCAGGAGACCCGTGTTCCGGCTCGGCGAGCGGCAGCAGCTGGTCTGTGAGATCTGGGACTGTCCCACGGCGCCGAGCGTCTCCTGGTCGTTGCTAGGCGACCGGCCGCTGGCGGCCTCCGTCAGCACCAACCGGACGCACTCCGTTGTGACCTTTGACCCCGTGGTGCAGGAGCACGACGGGCCGCTGCTCTGCAGGGTCAGCTGTGGGCGCGACAGCAAGCAGATCAGGACCCCGGTGCACGTGTACTGTGAGTTACTACCGTCACATATATACAAATATATATAGAGTATATAAATATTTACAGATGTACTGTGTGTATTTGTAACTGTAGTCGCTTTGACTGACTGTTTTCTCCGGCCAGCCTTCCCATCAGCCCCTGTGATCCGGGGCGAGGACCACCTGCGTGTGGGGGCGGAGTCCACCCTCACCTGCCAGGTGTGGGACGTGTTCCCCGCCGAGCACCTGACGCTCCGCTGGCTCCGCGGAGACGCCGTGCTGCAGAGCATCATGGGAGATCACCGGTCCAGCTCGGTCCGGGCCGAGTACACGTTCACGCCCTCGCAGCGAGACGCCGGAGGTACCATCAGCTGCAGGGCCACGCTGGACCTGCAGGACCTGCCGCCTGAGGACAGGACCAGGGAGACCACCATCCCCCTAAATCTGCTCTGTGAGTCCCCCTAACCCTGCTCTGAGTCCCCTAAACCTGCTCTGAGTCCCCTTAATCCTGCACGCAGTCCCCTAAACCAGCTCTGAGTCCCCCTAAACCAGCTCTGAGTCCCCCTAAACCTGCTCTATGTCCCCCTAAACCTGCTCTGAGTCCCCTTAATCCTGCACGCAGTCCCCTAAACCAGCTCTGAGTCCCCCTAAACCTGCTCTGTGTCCCCCTAAGCCTGCTCTGACAGGTAATACATGTTACCTAGGTTACAGGTAGTACATGTTGAGTACAGTGAGTCCCTGAGACTGACAGGTGTCTGCTCCGCCCACAGCTCCGCCCACCAACACCTCCCTGTCGGTGCGTCCAGGTGAGACGGTGCTGGAGGGTCAGCAGGTGATGATCAGCTGCCAATCAGATGGGGCCCCGCCCCCCACGCTGGTGCTGAGAAGGGAGGGGGTGGAGCTCCAGAGGGCTGGCCCCGCCTTCTCCCCGCTGTCCTTCAGCCTGTCCTCCGCCCGGCTGGAAGACTCCGCCCACTACCAGTGTGAAGCCTCCAACCAGTACGGCTCCCAACTGGTGACCACCGCCGTCTCCGTCACAGGTACAGAGTCCACCGCCAGACTGGGTATTATTCAGAGAGTCTGGCAACATTATGGGACGGATCCCTACAGAGATAGACCTTTTAGTTAAAGAGGAAGATCCTTTTAGTTTAACATGAAACAGAAATCACCATCACCAAACCCACCAGACTCCATGTAAAGTAATCACTACTTTTAGCGTGTATAGAGCAGCATATCTCCACCAGACTCCATGTAAATAATCACTACTTTTAAATGTAAATGTGCTGTATTTATATATCTTTTCTAGTCTTAACAACTACTCAAAGCGCTTTTACATCATACAGGATACATTCACCATTCACACACATTCATACGAGGCAGCCGTACAAGGTGCCACCTGCTCATCAGATAAACACTCACACACATTCACACTCCGATGCGCAGCATCTGGGGTAACTCAGGGTTCAGTGTCTTGCCCAAGGACACTTCGACATGGGACTGCAGGGCCAGGGATTGAACCACCAACCTTCCAATTGGCAGGCAACCGCTCTACCGCTGAGCCACAGCCGCCCAGCATGTATAGAGCAGCATATCTCCACCAGACTCCATGTAAATAATCACTACTTTTAGCGTGTATAGAGCAGCATATCTATCTGTGTGTGTGTGTGTGTATATAAAGTAAAGCTAATGTTTTCGTGTCCTGTCAGCTCACCCCCTGCAGGTGGAGGTAAGTCTTCCGGTCTCGGCAGCAGAGAGAGGTTCAGGTCTCGTTCTGACCTGCAGAGCCTCGGGATGTCTTCACCCTCCCACCTTCACCTGGACCAGAACAGACCAGAACCAGAGCCTGGACCAGAACCAGAACGGGACCCGGAGCGTCCTCCGCGGGGAACAGCAGGACAGCCTGTCGCTGCTCCGCCTGCAGGACCTGGACCTCCAGGATCAGGGGGCGTACAGCTGTGAGGCCGAGTGTGACTCCGCCATCAGGACCGGAACTACCCGGGTCCACGTTTACTGTGAGTCTCAGGCTACACCACCACTTCTGGGTGATATAAAAGAGACTTAGGGGACCACTAAGGTCTATATAAAGAGACTTCAGATACAGTATTAGGGGACCACTAAGGTATATATAAAGAGACTTCAGATACAGTATTAGGGACCACTAAGGTCTATATAAAGAGACTTCAGATACAGTATTAGGGGACCACTAAGGTCTATATAAAGAGACTTCAGATACAGTATTAGGGGACCACTAAGGTATATATAAAGAGACTTCAGATACAGTATTAGGGACCACTAAGGTCTATATAAAAGAGACTTCAGATACAGTATTAGGGACCACTAAGGTCTATATTAAGAGACTTCAGATACAGTATTAGGGGACCACTAAGGTCTATATAAAAGAGACTTCAGATACAGTATTAGGGACCACTAAGGTCTATATAAAAGAGACTTCAGATACAGTATTAGGGGACCACTAAGGTCTATATAAAGAGTCTTCAGATACAGTATTAGGGACCACTAAGGTCTATATAAAGAGACTTCAGATACAGTATTAGGGACCACTAAGGTCTATATAAAGAGACTTCAGATACAGTATTAGGGACCACTAAGGTCTATATAAAAAGAGACTTCAGATACAGTATTAGGGACCACTAAGGTCTATATAAAAGAGACTTCAGATACAGTATTAGGGACCACTAAGGTCTATATAAAGAGACTTCAGATACAGTATTAGGGACCACTAAGGTCTATATAAAGAGACTTCAGATACAGTATTAGGGACCACTAAGGTCTATATAAAAGAGACTTCAGATACAGTATTAGGGGACCACTAAGGTCTATATAAAAGAGACTTCAGATACAGTATTAGGGACCACTAAGGTCTATATAAAGAGACTTCAGATACAGTATTAGGGGACCACTAAGGTCCATATAAAAGAGACTTCAGATACAGTATTAGGGACCACTAAGGTCTATATAAAAGAGACTTCAGATACAGTATTAGGGACCACTAAGGCCTATATAAAAGAGACTTCAGATACAGTATTAGGGACCACTAAGGTCTATATAAAAGAGACTTCAGATACAGTATTAGGGGACCACTAAGGTCTATATAAAAGAGACTTCAGATACAGTATTAGGGACCACTAAGGTCTATATAAAAGAGACTTCAGATACAGTATTAGGGACCACTAAGGTCTATATAAAGAGACTTCAGATACAGTATTAGGGACCACTAAGGTCTATATAAAAGAGACTTCAGATACAGTATTAGGGACCACTAAGGTCTATATAAAGAGACTTCAGATACAGTATTAGGGACCACTAAGGTCTATATAAAGAGACTTCAGATACAGTATTAGGGACCACTAAGGTCTATAAAGAGACTTCAGATACAGTATTAGGGACCACTAAGGTCTATATAAAAGAGACTTCAGATACAGTATTAGGGGGACCACTAAGGTCTATATAAAAGAGACTTCAGATACAGTATTAGGGGACCACTAAGGTCTATATAAAAGAGACTTCAGATACAGTATTAGGGGACCACTAAGGTCTATATAAAAGAGACTTCAGATACAGTATTAGGGGGGGACCACTAAGGTCTATATAAAGAGACTTCAGATACAGTATTAGGGGACCACTAAGGTCTATATAAAGAGACTTCAGATACAGTATTAGGGGACCACTAAGGTTTTATATAAAAGAGACTTCAGATACAGTATTAGGGACCACTAAGATCTATATAAAAGAGACTTCAGATACAGTATTAGGGACCACTAAGGTCTATATAAAAGAGACTTCAGATACAGTATTAGGGGACCACTAAGGTCTATATAAAGAGACTTCAGATACAGTATTAGGGACCACTAAGGTCTATATAAAGAGACTTCAGATACAGTATTAGGGACCACTAAGGTTTATATAAAAGAGACTTCAGATACAGTATTAGGGACCACTAAGGTCTATATAAAAGAGACTTCAGATACAGTATTAGGGACCACTAAGGTCTATATAAAGAGACTTCAGATACAGTATTAGGGACCACTAAGGTCTATATAAAGAGACTTCAGATACAGTATTAGGGGACCACTAAGGTCTATATAAAGAGACTTCAGATACAGTATTAGGGGACCACTAAGGTCTATATAAAGAGACTTCAGATACAGTATTAGGGGACCACTAAGGTTTATATAAAAGAGACTTCAGATACAGTATTAGGGGACCACTAAGGTCTATATAAAGAGACTTCAGATACAGTATTAGGGACCACTAAGGTCTATATAAGGAGACTTCAGATACAGTATTAGGGACCACTAAGGTCTATATAAAGAGACTTCAGATACAGTATTACGGACCACTAAGGTCTATATAAAAGAGACTTCAGATACAGTATTAGGGACCACTAAGGTCTATATAAAGAGACTTCAGATACAGTATTAGGGACCACTAAGGTCTATATAAAAGAGACTTCAGATACAGTATTAGGGGACCACTAAGGTCTATATAAAGAGACTTCAGATACAGTATTAGGGGACCACTAAGGTCTATATAAAGAGACTTCAGATACAGAAACTCATAGTGCTCCTTTAAACCTGATTTACAGCTCTCTGGTGTGGGTACACACACACTCACACACACACACACACACAGATGAACTAGTTGTGCAGAGTTAATGATGAAAGACAGACGTGTTGTCCGAGGGAACTTCCTGTCGTCTCTTTATCTCCTCTCCCTCCATCTGGGATCCGTCTCCTAAAGGACGCTGTGTACTACTAACAGACGCTGTGTACTACTAACAGATGCTGTGTACTACTAACGGACGCTGTGTACTACTAACAGACGCTGTGTACTACTAATGGACGCTGTGTACTACTAACGGACGCTGTGTACTACTAACGGACGCTGTGTACTACTAACGGACGCTGTGTACTACTAACGGACGCTGTGTACTACTAACGGACGCTGTGTACTACTAATGGACACTGTGTACTACTAATGGACGCTGTGTACTACTATACTACTAATGGACGCTGTGTACTACTAACGGACGCTGTGTACTACTAACGGACGCTGTGTACTACTAATGGACGCTGTGTACTACTATACTACTAATGGACGCTGTGTACTACTAACGGACGCTGTGTACTACTAATGGACACTGTGTACTACTAATGGACGCTGTGTACTACTATACTACTAATGGACGCTGTGTACTACTAACGGACGCTATGTACTACTAACGGACGCTATGTACTACTAACGGACGCTGTGTACTACTAATGGACACTGTGTACTACTAACGGACGCTGTGTACTACTAACGGACGCTGTGTACTACTAATGGACACTGTGTACTACTAACGGACGCTGTGTACTACTAACGGACGCTGTGTACTACTAATGGACGCTGTGTACTACTATACTACTAATGGACGCTGTGTACTACTAACGGACGCTGTGTACTACTAATGGACACTGTGTACTACTATACTACTAATGGACGCTGTGTACTACTATACTACTAATGGACGCTGTGTACTACTAACAGACGCTGTGTACTACTAACGGACGCTGTGTACTACTAACGGACGCTGTGTACTACTAACGGACGCTGTGTACTACTAACGGACGCTGTGTACTACTAACGGACGCTGTGTACTACTAATGGACGCTGTGTACTACTATACTACTAACGGAATCTGTGTACTACTAACAGATGCTGTGTACTACTAACGGACGCTGTGTACTACTAATGGACGCTGTGTACTACTAATGGACGCTGTGTACTACTAACGGAGGCTGTGTACTACTAATGGACGCTGTGTACTACTAACGGACGCTGTGTACTACTAATGGACGCTGTGTACTACTAATGGACGCTGTGTACTACTAACGGACGCTGTGTACTACTAATGGACGCTGTGTACTACTAATGGACGCTGTGTACTACTAATGGACGCTGTGTACTACTAACGGACGCTGTGTACTACTAATGGACGCTGTGTACTACTAATGGACGCTGTGTACTACTAACGGACGCTGTGTACTACTAACGGACGCTGTGTACTACTAATGGACGCTGTGTACTACTAATGGACGCTGTGTACTACTAACGGACGCTGTGTACTACTAACGGACGCTGTGTACTACTAACGGACGCTGTGTACTACTAACGGACGCTGTGTACTACTAACGGACGCTGTGTACTACTAATGGACACTGTGTACTACTAATGGACGCTGTGTACTACTAACAGACGCTGTGTACTACTAATGGACACTGTGTACTACTAATGGACACTGTGTACTACTAACGGACGCTGTGTACTACTAATGGACGCTGTGTACTACTAACGGACGCTGTGTACTACTAATGGACACTGTGTACTACTAACGGACGCTACATATTATTTATTTTAGACATTTATTTATTCATGTGTGTATTTATGTTTTTATACTTTATTTTTTTATTTTAGGTATTTCATTTTATTTTGTTTTAGGTATTAAATAATTTTAGGTTATTTTTTGTTTGTTGTTTTAATTTAGGTATTCTTTATTATTTGTCTTTTAGATATTTTGTTTTATTTTAAGTATTTTCTATGTTATTTTAGGTATTTATTTAATTTAATTTTAGGTATTTTTATTTAAATTTAAATTTTTTTATTTTAGGTATTTTTATTTTTTATTTTAGGTATTTTGTTATTTTATTTTATGTATCTTTTATTTTATTGCAGGTATTTGTAGATCATATCTTTTTAATGTGTATTCCTGCTATGGACCAGTCTATATTTCATATCTTTTCCTATATTGCTGGGATTAATAAAGCTGTCTGTTCCTCCTGCAGCGTTCCCGTCTGACCCGGTTCTTGAGTGTCCCGGTCCCGTGCTGCTGGGTCGGGAAGCGGTCCTTCGCTGTGACATCAGCGACGTCTTCTCGGCCAATCAGATGCGGGTCCTGTGGTTGTCGGGGAACAGGACGCTGCACTCCGAGTCCTTCGGGTTCTCCGGTTCCTTACAGAACGTGTCGGCGGTTCTTCGGCGCCACGTCCAACAGGATCAGGTTGTGATCTGCCGGGCCGAGCTGTTGGAGCCGGGCGGAACCGTGTGGCGGTCCAGAACCGCCGCCGCCCCGCTGCACGTCCACTGTGAGTCTCTCAGAACACCCCGCCCCTTATGGTCCCGCCCCTTATGGTCCCGTCCCTTATGGTCCCGTCCCTTATGGTCCCGTCCCTTATGGTCCCGTCCCTTATGGTCCCGCCCCTTATGGTCCCGTCCCTTATGGTCCCGTCCCTTATGGCCCCGCCCCTTATGGTCCCGTCCCTTATGGTCCCGTCCCTTAAGGTCCCGTTCCTTAAGGTCCCGTCCCTTATGTCCTTTGAGAGAAATCATCTATTTCAGTCTCAGATCTTTGAGTTCAGCTCATTAAAAATAGGAAAAACAAAGTGTTGCATTAATAATGTTGTTCGGTGTATAAGCAACTAAAGCATTAAAAAAATGTCAGACAAAGGTACAAAAACCTGGAAAAAACCCAAAAAAGGATAGTTTTTTTCATTTGTGTCATAGTCAGTGAGTCCCTGAGACTGACAGGTGTCTGCTCCGCCCACAGCTCCGCCCACCAACACCTCCCTGTCGGTGCGTCCAGGTGAGACGGTGCTGGAGGGTCAGCAGGTGATGATCAGCTGCCAATCAGACGGGGCCCCGCCCCCCACGCTGGTGCTGAGAAGGGAGGGGGTGGAGCTCCAGAGGGCTGGCCCCGCCTTCTCCCCGCTGTCCTTCAGCCTGTCCTCCGCCCGGCTGGAAGACTCCGCCCACTACCAGTGTGAAGCCTCCAACCAGTATGGCTCCCAACTGGTGACCACCGCCGTCTCTGTCACAGGTACAGAGTCCACCGCCAGACTGGGTATTATTCAGAGAGTCTGGCAAATACTGCAGGTACTGGGAGGACTGGGTAGGGAGATACCCCTGGATTACTGCAGGTACTGGGTAGGGAGATACCCCTGGATTACTGCAGGTACTGGGTAGGGAGATACCCCTGGATTACTGCAGGTACCGGGAGGACTGGGTAGGGAGATACCCCTGGATTACTGCAGGTACTGGGAGGACTGGGTGGGGAGATACCCCTGGATTACTGCAGGTACTGGGAGGACTGGGTGGGGAGATACCCCTGGATTACTGCAGGTACTGGGAGGACTGGGTAGGGAGATACCCCTGGATTACTGCAGGTACTGGGAGGACTGGGTAGGGAGATTACTGCAGGTACTGGGAGGACTGGGTAGGGAGATACCCCTGGATTACTGCAGGTACCGGGAGGACTGGGTGGGGAGATTATTGCAGGTACCGGGAGGACTGGGTAGGGAGATTACTGCAGGTACCGGGAGGACTGGGTGGGGAGATACCCCTGGATTACTGCAGGTACTGGGAGGACTGGGTAGGGAGATACCCCTGGATTACTGCAGGTACTGGGAGGACTGGGTAGGGAGATACCCCTGGATTACTGCAGGTACTGGGAGGACTGGGTAGGGAGATACCCCTGGATTACTGCAGGTACTGGGAGGACTGGGTAGGGAGATACCCCTGGATTACTGCAGGTAGGATGTGTGGAAGGCTGCCCTGCATCACCCTGGTGGGGCTCCACATTGGTGGTCTTAGAGAGGATCCTATAGAACTAGAACACTGACAGTAACCCGTGGTATTAAAAATAAAATGTGACATTGAAACAAGAAACATTAACTGAAAAAACACAAACGTCAAAAAGTGAGTTCATGATTTTAATGATTTTTTAATTTATATTTTCGGGTTTACATGACAGACAGTTGAATGCCTGAATAGTTTTGAAATTCATGTTACCCCCCTCCCCTGACCCCCCATCTGGTCACCCTAGCCATCCAGGAAAGGAAGCGACAAAAATGTCCTAAAAAACCCACAAAACATTGAAAAAAGCGCCACAAATGATGGAAAGAAACGTCGGTAAAAAGAAACAACTAGTTGTGTCTTGCGGACCGGATCTAAGTCTGCAAGGGGCCGGATTTGGCCCCCGGGCCTTGAGTTTGACACATGCTTTAGTCCTCCCTTTGTGCTTCTTGTTGGCTGTTGTGAGGCGGACATTATGAAATATATAACAGTCGAGAAGCAGTCCTCCCTCGCTTAGTTGCTCGATTGTTGTGACGGATGTTATCTGGAGAGGAGACAAATACCTCTGCTGAGTCAGAAACACACACACACACACACACACACACACACACAGATACACATACACACACACACACACAGATACACACACACACACAGACACACACACACAAACACACACACACACACACACAGATACACACACACACACACACACACACACACACACACAGATACACATACACACACACACACACACACACACACACAGATACACACACACACACACACACACACACACACACACACACACACACACACACACACACACACAGATACACATACACACACACACACACAGACACACACACACACACAGATACACATACACACACACACACACACATACACACACACACACACAGATACACATACACACACACACACACAGATACACACACACACACAGATACACATACACACACACACACACACACAGATACACATACACACACACACACACAGATACACACACACACAGATACACATACACACACACACACACACAGATACACATACACACACACACACAGATACACACACACACAGATACACATACACACACACAGATACACATACACACACACACACACACACACACACACAGATACACATACACACACAGATACACATACACACACACACACACAGATACACACACACACACAGATACACATATACACTAGAGTGCGGATCGGGCCGGATATTTCTGTCCGAGTCCGACAGTTAAAATCTCATTTGTTTCTCATACTAATGACACATGTCCGTTTGTTTGTGTGAAAGCTTTTATTAAGCAATTGTAGGAAGGCATTGGGAAATGTCAACAGATGAGCTCATCAATGCACAGCTGACTTTCCTTCATTTTCAATAGTTTAAAATCTCCTGCGGCCAACTTCTTTTTAACATCTTCCATCGTTGCGCTGCCACATGGAGCTTAATACGCACGTCTCTCGTTGTCACAGCACACAGGAAGACGGATGTTAGGGTAATATTTGACATTTATTTTAATCCAAAAACGAACATTTGCATCAGGTGAAACAGGCCCATTGGCTACCTACATAATCAGCTGTTAAAATGTTCAATGCCTTATCGCGCTGATGTGACCGAGCCCGACCCGAACCCGAGCATCCTTTCTAAAAATCTGTCCGAACCCGGCCCGACCCGTCGGGTACCGTCGGGCTCGGGTCGGGTATCCATCCTCTAACACACACACACAGACACACACACACACACACACACAGATACACATACACACACACACAGATACACATACACATACACACACACACACACACACACACACAGATACACACATGCTTTATACACGCTAAAAGTAGTGATTATTTACATGGAGTCTGGTGGAGATATGCTGCTCTATACACACTAAAAGTAGTGATTATTTACATGGAGTCTGGTGGAGATATGCTGCTCTATACACACTAAAAGTAGTGATTATTTACATGGAGTCTGGTGGGTTTGGTGATGGTGATTTCTGTTTCATGTTAAACTAAAAGGATCTTCCTCTTTAACTAAAAGGTCTATCTCTGTAGGGATCCATCCCATAATGTTGTCAGACACTCTGAATAATAATCTGAGTCCGTCAGCAGCAACAACACAACTTTTAGTGGAAGCTGACTGATGCTGAACATCTGTCCTTCAGGGTGACATGACAGCTTGTTTCTGGTATAATGTAGTTATAGAGACTCGTCAGCACAGGGACACGTAGCTATCACACATATACCGTATATATATATATATATATATATATATATATATATATATATATATATATATGTA
>CM049379.1:302500-317500 GCA_026937815.1 Etheostoma perlongum | reverse complement strand
TACATTTCTATTTTTCCGAACTTTAATTTTTATTTTCCAGGTGGAAATGTGCTTCATAAATAAATCATCAGTGAAAATAATTTATTCACTGACAGCAAACCAAGTGAGACCATAGACATAATAAAGAGTAGACGCCGCATTGGCTGCTGAGCGCGAGAAATCCAGCCGCCATCTTGGACCGGTCATACTCGTTACTTGGCAGCAGAAGATACAAGATGCCAGAGCACTGTGCAGCATATTCCTGCTCAGATCTTATCTCTTTCACTCTGGGTTCTGTGAAGCATTTTGTAGGCCTATCTGTGTTTTGAAAATTGCTACATAAGTTAAGTTCCAAAAGCAGCACTAATGTATGCTTGTGTTGTTATTACATTGGGATTGTCTCTGGTTTAGTTGGGATTTGTTTGATAAGACTTGCACGTTATTAATATAAGATAGATAGATAGATAGAGATATATATAATTATATAGCCTTTTCAATAGCAATGTGCTTGAGTACAGAGTCAACACAACATAAAAGAGGTGTATCTGTCCAAATACTTATGTAATAAGAGCTGAGACAGCTGGACATTTATCAAATACATCGAAAGTCGCAATAAGTATGCAATATTTAGTTTATTTTGTGGAGCTGTCCTGTTAACTTTATTTATGTATTTTATACTGTCCAACCAGTAGAACCCGTCCTGTTCTGTAGACATGGTCCTTAGTTATTTATATTATAACTTGATTTATATATTTATACTGTTCCTGTCCTGTAGACATGGTCCTTAGTTATTTATATTATAACTTTATTTATGTATTTTATACTGTCCAACCATTAGAACCCGTCCTGTTCTGTAAACATGGTCCTTAGTTATTTATATTATAACTTTATTTATGTATTTTATACTGTCCAACCAGTAGAACCCGTCCTGTTCTGTAGACATGGTCCTTAGTTATTTATATTATAACTTTATTTATGTATTTTATACTGTCCAACCAGTAGAACCCGTCCTGTTCTGTAGACATGGTCCTTAGTTATTTATATTATAACTTTATTTATGTATTTTATACTGTCCAACCAGTAGAACCCGTCCTGTTCTTAGACATGGTCCTTAGTTATTTATATTATAACTTTATTTATATATTTTATACTGTCCAACCAGTAGAACCCGTCCTGTTCTGTAGACATGGTCCTTAGTTATTTATATTATAACTTTATTTATGTATTTTATACTGTCCAACCAGTAGAACCCGTCCTGTTCTGTAGACATGGTCCTTAGTTATTTATATTATAACTTTATTTATATATTTTATACTGTCCAACCAGTAGAACACGTCCTGTTCTGTAGACATGGTCCTTAGTTATTTAAATTATAACTTTATTTATGTATTTTATACTGTCCAACCAGTAGAACACGTCCTGTTCTGTAGACATGGTCCTTAGTTATTTAAATTATAACTTTATTTATATATTTTATACTGTCCAACCAGTAGAACCCGTCCTGTTCTGTAGACATGGTCCTTAGTTATTTATATTATAACTTTATTTATATATTTTATACTGTCCAACCAGTAGAACCCGTCCTGTTCTGTAGACATGGTCCTTAGTTATTTATATTATAACTTTATTTATATATTTTATACTGTCCAACCAGTAGAACCCGTCCTGTTCTGTAGACATGGTCCTTAGTTATTTATATTATAACTTTATTTATGTATTTTATACTGTCCAACCAGTAGAACCCGTCCTGTTCTGTAGACATGGTCCTTAGTTATTTATATTATAACTTTATTTATATATTTTATACTGTCCAACCATTAGAACACGTCCTGTTCTGTAGACATGGTCCTTAGTTATTTATATTATAACTTTATTTATATATTTTATACTGTCCAACCATTAGAACACGTCCTGTTCTGTAGACATGGTCCTAGTTATTTATATTATAACTTTATTTATGTATTTTATACTGTCCAACCAGTAGAACCCGTCCTGTTCTGTAGACATGGTCCTTAGTTATTTATATTATAACTTTATTTATATATTTTATACTGTCCAACCAGTAGAACCCGTCCTGTTCTGTAGACATGGTCCTTAGTTATTTATATTATAACTTTATTTATATATTTTATACTGTCCAACCAGTAGAACCCGTCCTGTTCTGTAGACATGGTCCTTAGTTATTTATATTATAACTTTATTTATATATTTTATACTGTCCAACCAGTAGAACCCGTCCTGTTCTGTAGACATGGTCCTTAGTTATTTATATTATAACTTTATTTATATATTTTATACTGTCCAACCATTAGAACACGTCCTGTTCTGTAGACATGGTCCTTAGTTATTTATATTATAACTTTATTTATGTATTTTATACTGTCCAACCAGTAGAACCCGTCCTGTTCTGTAGACATGGTCCTTAGTTATTTATATTATAACTTTATTTATATATTTTATACTGTCCAACCAGTAGAACCCGTCCTGTTCTGTAGACATGGTCCTTAGTTATTTATATTATAACTTTATTTATGTATTTTATACTGTCCAACCAGTAGAACCCGCCCTGTTCTGTAGACATGGTCCTTAGTTATTTATATTATAACTTTATTTATATATTTTATACTGTCCAACCATTAGAACACGTCCTGTTCTGTAGACATGGTCCTTAGTTATTTATATTATAACTTTATTTATGTATTTTATACTGTCCAACCAGTAGAACCCGGCCCTGTTCTGTAGACATGGTCCTTAGTTATTTATATTATAACTTTATTTATGTATTTTATACTGTCCAACCAGTAGAACCCGTCCTGTTCTGTAGACATGGTCCTTAGTTATTTATATTATAACTTTATTTATATATTTTATACTGTCCAACCAGTAGAACCCGTCCTGTTCTGTAGACATGGTCCTTAGTTATTTATATTATAACTTTATTTATGTATTTTATACTGTCCAACCAGTAGAACCCGTCCTGTTCTGTAGACATGGTCCTTAGTTATTTATATTATAACTTTATTTATGTATTTTATACTGTCCAACCAGTAGAACCCGTCCTGTTCTGTAGACATGGTCCTTAGTTATTTATATTATAACTTTATTTATATATTTTATACTGTCCAACCATTAGAACACGTCCTGTTCTGTAGACATGGTCCTTAGTTATTTATATTATAACTTTATTTATGTATTTTATACTGTCCAACCAGTAGAACCCGTCCTGTTCTGTAGACATGGTCCTTAGTTATTTATATTATAACTTTATTTATATATTTTATACTGTCCAACCAGTAGAACCCGTCCTGTTCTGTAGACATGGTCCTTAGTTATTTATATTATAACTTTATTCATATATTTTATACTGTCCAACCAGTAGAACCCGTCCTGTTCTGTAGACATGGTCCTTAGTTATTTATATTATAACTTTATTTATATATTTTATACTGTCCAACCATTAGAACACGTCCTGTTCTGTAGACATGGTCCTTAGTTATTTATATTATAACTTTATTTATATATTTTATACTGTCCAACCATTAGAACCCGTCCTGTTCTGTAGACATGGTCCTTAGTTATTTATATTATAACTTTATTCATATATTTTATACTGTCCAACCAGTAGAACCCGTCCTGTTCTGTAGACATGGTCCTTAGTTATTTATATTATAACTTTATTTATATATTTTATACTGTCCAACCATTAGAACACGTCCTGTTCTGTAGACATGGTCCTTAGTTATTTATATTATAACTTTATTTTATATATTTTATACTGTCCAACCATTAGAACACGTCCTGTTCTGTAGACATGGTCCTTAGTTATTTATATTATAACTTTATTTATGTATATTTTATACTGTCCAACCAGTAGAACCCGTCCTGTTCTGTAGACATGGTCCTTAGTTATTTATATTATAACTTTATTTATATATTTTATACTGTCCAACCAGTAGAACCCGTCCTGTTCTGTAGACATGGTCCTTAGTTATTTATATTATAACTTTATTTATATATTTTATACTGTCCAACCAGTAGAACCCGTCCTGTTCTGTAGACATGGTCCTTAGTTATTTATATTATAACTTTATTTATGTATTTTATACTGTCCAACCAGTAGAACCCGTCCTGTCCTGTAGACATGGTCCTTAGTTATTTATATTATAACTTTATTTATGTATTTTATACTGTCCAACCAGTAGAACCCGTCCTGTTCTGTAGACATGGTCCTTAGTTATTTATATTATAACTTTATTTATATATTTTATACTGTCCAACCAGTAGAACCCGTCCTGTTCTGTAGACATGGTCCTTAGTTATTTATATTATAACTTTATTTATGTATTTTATACTGTCCAACCAGTAGAACCCATCCTGTTCTGTAGACATGGTCCTTAGTTATTTATATTATAACTTTATTTATGTATTTTATACTGTCCAACCAGTAGAACCCGTCCTGTTCTGTAGACATGGTCCTTAGTTATTTATATTATAACTTTATTTATGTATTTTATACTGTCCAACCAGTAGAACCCGTCCTGTTCTGTAGACATGGTCCTTAGTTATTTATATTATAACTTTATTTATATATTTTATACTGTCCAACCATTAGAACACGTCCTGTTCTGTAGACATGGTCCTTAGTTATTTATATTATAACTTTATTTATATATTTTATACTGTCCAACCAGTAGAACCGTCCTGTTCTGTAGACATGGTCCTTAGTTATTTAAATTATAACTTTATTTATATATTTTATACTGTCCAACCAGTAGAACCCGTCCTGTTCTGTAGACATGGTCCTTAGTTATTTAAATTATAACTTTATTTATATATTTTATACTGTCCAACCAGTAGAACCCATCCTGTTCTGTAGACATGGTCCTTAGTTATTTATATTATAACTTTATTTATATATTTTATACTGTCCAACCAGTAGAACCCGTCCTGTTCTGTAGACATGGTCCTTAGTTATTTATATTATAACTTGATTTATATATTTTATACTGTCCAACCAGTAGAACCCGTCCTGTTCTGTAGACATGGTCCTTAGTTATTTATATTATAACTTTATTTATATATTTTATACTGTCCAACCAGTAGAACCCGTCCTGTTCTGTAGACATGGTCCTTAGTTATTTATATTATAACTTTATTTATATATTTTATACTGTCCAACCAGTAGAACACGTCCTGTTCTGTAGACATGGTCCTTAGTTATTTATATTATAACTTTATTTATATATTTTATACTGTCCAACCAGTAGAACCCGTCCTGTTCTGTAGACATGGTCCTTAGTTATTTATATTATAACTTTATTTATATATTTTATACTGTCCAACCATTAGAACCCGTCCTGTTCTGTAGACATGGTCCTTAGTTATTTATATTATAACTTTATTTATATATTTTATACTGTCCAACCAGTAGAACCCGTCCTGTTCTGTAGACATGGTCCTTAGTTATTTATATTATAACTTTATTTATATATTTTATACTGTCCAACCAGTAGAACCCGTCCTGTTCTGTAGACATGGTCCTTAGTTATTCATGTTGGACCAGTCCAATATAACTTTCAGTTAAAATAAACCTTGTGTTGTAAGAAAACTTGTTTAATTTGTTATGAATCTATTTTGTAATTTTATATATGTTTAAAAATATCGGAATTCATATCGATGTTGCAATATCACATTTTGTCAATGTTGTGCAACCCTAGTGTGTGTGTGTGTGTGTGTGTGTGTGTGTGTGTGTGTGTGTGTGTGTGTGTTGGGAGTGGGGCTGCTAAATGTCAAGGTCTGGGAGGCAATTGATGCAGAACAACGTGGTAGTACTGTGTGTGTGTGTGTGTGTGTGTGTGTGTGTGTGTGCTTGCGTGTGTGCGTGTGTGACAGAGAGAGAGACAAATATAAAAAGCTTCAAGTAGACTCTAATAATATAATCATATTGTTTCTTGTACTTAAATATCTGACTTTACGGTCACTATCTGTTTCTTCTTCCCTATCATATTTATAATGTGTGTGCAAATCATTTTTCTATAATAGGTATTTATACCTATTATAGCCTACATCATATATGTGATGTAGGGGTATTTATACCTATTAAAGCCTACATCATATATGTGCTGTAGGGGTATTTATACCTATTAAAGCCTACATCATATATGTGCTGTAGGGGTATTTATACCTATTATAGCCTATATCATATATGTGATGTAGGGGTATTTATACCTATTATAGCCTACATCATATATGTGATGTAGGGGTATTTATACCTATTATAGCCTACATTTATGTGATGTAGGGGTATTTATACCTATTATAGCCTACATCATATATGTGATGTAGGGGTATTTATACCTATTATAGCCTACATCATATATGTGATGTAGGGGTATTTATACCTATTATAGCCTACATCATATATGTGATGTAGGGGTATTTATACCTATTATAGCCTACATCATATATGTGATGTAGGGGTATTTATACCTATTATAGCCTACATCATATATGTGCTGTAGGGGTATTTATACCTATTATAGCCTACATCATATATGTGATGTAGGGGTATTTATACCTATTATAGCCTACATCATATATGTGCTGTAGGGGTATTTATACCTTTTATAGCCTACATCATATATGTGATGTAGGGGTATTTATACCTATTATAGCCTACATCATATATGTTATGTAGGGGTATTTTGCAAATACCTATCATTTACAAATGATAGATACACCGAGGATGTCTGGTCTAGGGTGACCAGACGTCCTCGGATTTAGGGGACAGTCCCCCGTTTTTGTCCCTTGACTAAATACAGAAGAAAAACTACCTCTGTCCTTGTTCTTTTTTTTAAAGACACAACATTAGGTTTTTCAATCAGATTTATAGTCAAACTGGAAATATCCCCGTTGCTCTCCCTTTTCGGGGATTATGTTCCCAGTTTTGATCTCGGACGTCTGGTGAATTTATATCATATCAGAATATTCTATTACTGTTAAGCACACTATGAATATTAAAATACGCCTAATCATGTGTCCTGTATCATAGCTACATGTATGACCTTTGTAGCAAAAAAAAACATGAAAATCAGTTGGGTATTCAGTGAGTGTGATTAATTAAACGCGCTGACAGCTCATTGCACCAGCCAAACACATTACACTGAGTGGAGCGGGTGACCGGTCCAAGATGGTCAGCGCCAATAGGCAGTAGCGGTCGATGCGGCGTAAATGTAAATGTTCTGTATTTATATAGCGCTTTTCTAGTCTTAACGACTACTCAAAGCTACTAATACTACTAATAATATAATCATATTGTTTCTTGTACTTAAATATCTGACTTTACGGTCACTATCTGTTTCTTCTTCCCTATCATATTTATAATGTGTGTGCAAATTATTTTGCTCAAAGCGCTTTTACATCATACAGGAAACACTCACCATTCACACACATTCGTACACTGTGGCCGAGGCTGCCGTACAAGGTGCCACCTGCTCATCAGATACACACTCACACACATCTCGGGGTTCAGTGTCTTACCCAAGGACACTTCGACATGGGACTGCAGGGCCAGGGATTGAACCACCAACCTTCCGATTGGCAGGCAACCGCTCTACCGCTGAGCCACAGCCGCCCGTCTAGGCGTCTACTCTTTATTATGTCTATGAGTGAGACGGTTGTAAAAGCTTTTATTGTGAAACTATTTTATCTCCGCGTCATTTATTTCTTCCCAAAACATTACATTTTAAATTGTTTTTTTACACTTTTCCTTTTTGAGGTAGGAAATGTGTTTCCACAAAGAAATAAAAAGTGAAAATAGTATTTATTATAAGAAAAATAAATGTGTTTAGTCGAAACAAAACTTGTAAACGCCTTTATTGTGAAATCCGAGCGGAGAGGAAGTTGACAGTTAGCATCCACCGTAGCTACAGCAGTGTGTGTGTGTGTGTCCGTGTGTGTGTATGTGTGTGTTCCCGTGTGTTCCCGTGTGAAGATGCTACCTTTATCTGTTAAAGACGACGAGTACAAGCCCGCTAAGTTTAACCTGCTGCTGAAGCTCTCGGGATGGTTCAGGTAAGCCCAACCAAGCTAACGGCTAACACAGCTAACGGCTAACACAGCTAGCGGCCAACAGACCCATCTGCTAACACAGCTAACGGCTAACAGAGCAAACGGCTAACACAGCTAGCGGCTAACGTTTGAGCCGAGCCGCTAGCCTGAAGCTAACCGGTTAGCATGGATCGACACAGAAGGGATACAGCTACAGCGATGACAGTTGCGTTCAGGAAAAACATCGTGGTTTGTGTTTAAATACTCCCGATGAGCGAACACAAGTATTTTGGGTGAACATGTTAATAATATGTTGTTATATTTATATTAGCCTAAAATTAGCGAGATTTTGCGTAACTTCCGGCCGTAGTTGTATCCCTTGTTGTTACATCAGATAGCTACGTGTCCCTGTGCTGACGAGTCTCTATAACTACATTACACCAGAAACAAGCTGTCATGTCACCCTGAAGGACAGATGTTCAGCATCAGTCAGCTTCCACTAAAAGTTGTGTTGTTGCTGCTGACGGACTCAGATTATTATTCAGAGTGTCTGACAACATTATGGGATGGATCCCTACAGAGATAGACCTTTTAGTTAAAGAGGAAGATCCTTTTAGTTTAACATGAAACAGAAATCACCATCACCAAACCCACCAGACTCCATGTAAATAATCACTACTTTTAGTGTGTATAGAGCAGCATATCTCCACCAGACTCCATGTAAATAAGCACTACTTTTAGCGTGTATAGAGCAGCATATCTCCACCAGACTCCATGTAAATAATCACTACTTTTAGCATGTATAGAGCAGCATATCTCCACCAGACTCCATGTAAATAATCACTACTTTTAGCATGTATAGAGCAGCATATCTCCACATGTAAATGGGTGAATTAAGAGTTTATTCCAACCAGACCAGAGTGGTGATTGTTGGAACAGTGGAAAGATGAACCAAGACGGCTTTTGGTAGTTTTATTTAGTTTCTGTCCACTTTGAATGAAGTGTGTTTTACGATGATAAAAGTAGTGATTATTTACATGGAGTCTGGTGGGTTTGGTGATGGTGGTGTCGGGGCTGTTTCATGTTAAACTAAAAGGATCTTACTCTATCTATCTCTGTAGGGATCCATCCCATAATGTTGCCACACACTCTGAATAATAATATGCAGTGTGTGAATAACCCGGGTCTCTCCATGATGGATTGTTTTGTGTTCAACGTTACGTCCCAGGTCGATCCTGGCGGACAAAACGTCCCGGAACCTGTTCTTCTTCCTCTGCCTCAACCTGTCCTTCGCCTTCGTGGAGCTGACGTACGGGATCTGGAGCAACAGGTGAGCTAACGCCGTTAGCAACAGCCACTGTTAGCACCACGTGTGTTAGGCAGTCAGCCATGTTACCATGGTTACAGGCAGAGTTTACACAAGTGTGTGTTGTATATGGTGTTTGTATATGAAGGGTGTGTGTGTGTTTGCTGAGTGTGTGTATCTAATGTGATGTGATTGTGTGTGTGTGTGTGTGTGTGTGTGTGTGTGTGTGTGTATCTAATGTGTGTGTGTGGTGTATGTGTGTGTGTGTGTGTATGTATCTAATGTGAGTGTGTGTATCTAATGTGTGAGTGTGTGTATCTAATGTGTGTGTGATGTGTGTGTGTGTGTGTGTGTGTGTGTGTGTGTGTGTGTGTGTGTCTCTCTCCAGTCTGGGCCTGATCTCTGACTCGTTCCACATGTTCTTCGACTGCACCGCTCTGCTCGCCGGCCTAGCCGCCTCCGTCATCTCCAGGTGGAGGAGCAACGACAGCTTCTCCTACGGGTGGGATCACACACACACACACACACACACACACACACACACACACACACACACACTAGATACACATCAGATACACACACACACACTCACTAGATACACACACACACACACACACACATCACACACACACACACACACACACACTCACACACACACACACACTAGATACACACACACACACACATCAGATACACACACACACACACACACACTCACTAGATACACACACACACACACACACACACACACACACATCAGATACACACACACACACTCACTAGATACACACTCACTAGATACACACACACACATCAGATACACTCACACACACACACACACACACACACACACACACACATATAAGTCCTTTATCAAACTGTATGAATGTGTCCCAGGATAGGACATGATGCCTTTATGCTGGATTGTCCCCCCCCCCCCAGCATGTGATGACGGCTCATAGAGACACAGCATTGTGTGTGTGTGTGTGTGTGTGTGTGTGTAGTTACGTCAGAGCAGAGGTTCTGGCTGGTTTCGTCAACGGACTCTTCCTCATCTTCACAGCCTTCTTCATCTTCTCTGAAGGAGTCGAGGTAACACACACACACACACACACACACTCATAGAGAAGTGTTGTAATGTAGTGGGATAATGTACCTGTCTACCATCTGTCTGTCTGTCTCTCTGCCTGTCTGTCTACCATGTGTCTGCCTGTATGAACCTGTCTCTCTCTCTGCCTGTCTCTCTCTCTGCCTGTATGAACCCGTCTCTCTCTCTCTGCCTGTCTGTCTGTCAGAGAGCTCTGGAGCCTCCAGACGTTCACCACGACCGGCTGCTTCCTGTCTCTGTTGCCGGTCTGCTGGTCAACCTGGTGGGGATCTTCGTCTTCCAGCACGGGGGCCACGGACACTCTCACGGGGGAGAGGAAGGTAACGCGCATGCATATATATATGTATATATATGTATATATATATATATATATATATATATATATATATATATATATATATATATATATATATATATATATATATATATACACTCACCTAAAGGATTACAGAGAGGAAAATAAGTATTTGAACACGCTGCTATTTTGCAAGTTCTCCCATTTAGAAATCATGGAGGGGTCTGAAATTGTCATCGTAGGTGCATGTCCACTGTGAGAGACATAATCTAAAAAAAACATCCAGAAATCACAATGTATGATTTTTAACTATTTATTTGTATGATACAGCTGCAAATAAGTATTTGAACACCTGTCTATCAGCTAGAATTCTGACCCTCAAAGACCTGTTAGTCTGTCTTCAAAATGTCCACCTCCACTCCATTTATTATCCTAGCACCTGTTTGAGGTCGTTAGCTGCATAAAGACACCTGTCCACCCCATACAATCAGTAAGAATCCAACTACTAACATGGCCAAGACCAAAGAGCTGTCCAAAGACACTAGAGACTAAATTGTCCACCTCCACAAGGCTGGAAAGGGCTACGGGGACATGTCCAAGCAGCTTGGTGAAAAAAGGTCCACTGTTGGAGCAATCATTAGAAAATGGAAGAAGCTAAACATGACTGTCCATCTCCCTCGGACTGGGGCTCCATGCAAGATCTCACCTCGTGGGGTCTCAATGATCCTAAGAAAGGTGAGAAATCAGCCCAGAACTACACGGGAGGAGCTGGTCCAGGACCTGGAAAGAGCTGGGACCGCCGTTTCCAAGGTTACTGTTGGTAATACACTAAGACGTCATGGTTTGAGATCATGCATGGCACGGAAGGTTCCCCTGCTTAAACCAGCACATGTCAAGGCCGTCTTAAGTTTTCCAATGACCATTTGGATGATCCAGAGGAGTCATGGGAGAAAGTCATGTGGTCAGATGAGACCAAAATAGAACTTTTTGGTCATAATTCCACTAACGGTGTTTGGAGGAAGAAGAATGATGAGGACCATCCCAAGACCACCATCCCTACTGTGAAGCATGGGGGGGTAGCATCATGCTTTGGGGGTGTTTTTCTGCACATGGGACAGGTCAAGGTAACTTTATTATCCCCAAGGGGCAATTTGAATTACAGCCAGCAGTAACAATATCTTATAAACCACAACAATAAACACAACCACAGTACAGCATAATTTAAATTGAATTTACAGAATATTATTAACAATGGTAATAACCGCCGGGATGAATGACCTTTTTAGTCTGTTTGTTCTGCATCGTGGCAGACTATATCTAAATATAAATAAATATATATAAAGACTATATCTGCGCCCGGATGGCAGCAGCATGAATCCATCCCACAAAGGATGATGGGATCAGCCAGGTTGGCTCTCGCCTTCTTCAGTGATCTGGCCTCATACAGGTCGTGTAGGTCATTTAAGGGTGGGCCAACAATTTCGCTGCACACCTTCACAATACCTTGCATGCGGTTTCCCTGTTTAATGGAAAGTGACCCGTGCCAGCAGATAAAAGAAAAAGTAAGAACTGATTCAATAAAACAGGAATAAAACATTTTCATAAAAACAGTGTTGACATTAAAACTGCGAAGCTTCCAGAGAAAGTGCATGCGCTGATGTGCTTTTTTACACACAGCATCAACCTGGGACTCAAAGCACAGTCTACTGTCGATCACAGTCCCAGATATGTATGTATATGTATATGTACTGTATGTACTGTATATGTACTGCTGCACAAGTTCAACTGGCCGGTTGTCCATTACAACAGGGGGAATGATCGTGGGAATTCTTCTGAAGTCGATGCACATCTCTTTTGTTTTTGCCACATTAATGTTTAAAAAGGAGGCTTTGCACCAGTCAATAAAATCATCCACTACAGGACCGAGTTCAGAGTCTCACTGCTGAGGAGGGACACAATGACCGAATCATCTGCAAATGTAATAATGTGGCGCCGTTCATGATGGCTTTGGCACGCATTTGTGTATAAAACAAATAAAAGAGGGGAGAGGACACAGCCCTGGGGGGACCCAGTAGAAGAGAAGATGGTATCTGATAAAACACCGTTCAATCTCACCCTTTGCGACCTCACTGTTAAAAAATCAATGTTCAGAGTGTTCTTCAACCGGTCTGCTAAAACATGGGGCTGAATGCAGTTAAAAGCGGAGGAGAAGTCAATAAATAGTAGACGGACAAAAGTCTTGGCCCCCTCAAGATGTTTAAAAACCATGTTTGAAAGTGTCCCTGTTGCGTCGTCCACGCCTCTGCCCGACCTGTAGGCAAACTGGAGGGGGTCTAACTTATCCTGTACAGTGTCCAAAAGTGCATCCTTCACAAGTCTTTCAAAAACTTTCATGACATGAGATGTAAGTGCCACTGGTCTGAAGTCATTAAGGGTCTTAGAAGTTTGCGTCTTAGGCACAGGAACAATTATTGAGTCCTTCCAGAGACAAGGGACCCTATGCAGCTGAAGGGACAACTGGAAGATAGAGCAGAAGATGTCTGCCAGCTGGACAGCGACCCCCGATCCCATCAGGACCTGGACTTTTCCTTTCTTTTGCACCACGAAAGAGTTTCAAGACCATGAATTTATCAATGGGCACAATATTATTTACAGGATTTAAATCACCATTTTTAAAAACAGACATTTCCTCACTAAAATCATGGATATTAAAACGATTATAAAAAACATTCAGTTCATTAGAAAAGTCCAGGTCAGTTTTCCCATTCTGAGAGAGAGAACACTTTTTGGACTGCAACCCCATCATGGTTGTCACGCCCTCCCATGCAGGACGTGAATTTCCAGTGCGCAGTGAGTTTTCTACTTTGTCCTTATCTACGCACTTGCAATCTTGAGTTCCCTCTTCGCCTGTTTAGAGAGTGTCCTGTGCTGTATCATGTCCCCCTGGTTAAAACTAATGTTCCTCTGATTAATTATGCTTTTGACTGATTTGGAGACCCAGGGTTTATTATTTGGATAAATGGAGATGAGTTTTTGGGAGATGATCATTTCCTCACAGAAAGATATATAGGCAGACACAGTTTCTGTCAGTTCATCTAAATCTAAACAGGCATTTTTAAACACATCCCAATTAGTGACAGTGAAACAGTCCTGGAGACACTGAACTGAGTTTTCTGTCCATACCGGAACAAATCTTTGTTCCGCCTTGTGCCTCTTCAGGACCGATTTGTATGTCGGAACCAAATACGCAGCATTATGGTCTGACGATCCAAGAGGGGCTCTAGGAAGAGATTTGTAAGCCCCCTTAACCGTCCCAAAACAAAGGTCCAGACACTTCGAGTGACGAGTCGGACAAGTAACATACTGGTAAAAGTTACCGAGAGACTTCGCCGGTTTACAATGATTAAAATCACCCATAATTAGGATCGGTGCGTCCGGCGCGATCCCCTGTAGCCGCTGCACAGCTCTGGTCATGGCTTGAGTAGCCCTGTCAACGTCAGCCTTCGGGTGAATATAAACAAGAAGATCTTGGAAGATAAAAGGGACGTAGGGATACAGAGAGGAGTTCAATGTCCGGCGTACACAGTGACTCTCTGACAACCACCATGTTGCACCAGTTATTGTTTATGTACAGACACAATCCCCTGCAGTGACTTACCGGTCCCTGCAGGGTCTCTGTCCAAGCGGTAGGGAACTCCGAAGCCGTCGATCTCAAGATCGGACTGTAGGTCGTGTTCCTTAAGCCATGTTTCTGTGAAGAACACAGGCACTGCTCTACTCCGCCAGGAACTTCACGTTTGCCTGAAGCTCGTCAACTTTATTCCGGAGTGACTGGACATTGGCGAGAAAGACTGTGGGAAGGGGAATCCGCCTATGTCCCTGTCTCCTGAGCCTCTGGCGTACACCGCCGTCTCCCTCTTTTCCTCGCTGTCGGCCTCGTCCGGTGCGCCCTGTTCCTGTTCCCTGCGTAAGTCCGGCAACCGGAGGATATCTGCAGAAGAGTCCACGGTGCCCACACTGGTACTTTGCAGAAGCAGAAGGAATTCCCGACTATACTGGAGAGGTTCTCCATACACAAGAAGTCCGCATAAAAAGTGACATGACAGCGTCAGCAGGAAAAGGAGGCCTGTCAAATTCAAGTGAGTCATGTTGTCTCCGGACAGGTTAAGAACCACGGTTAAAAATTGGTTAAATAAACACGTAAAACGGTTTAAAACCGTTTAAAACCAGATAAAACACAGTTCCCATACACGGACTACACAC
>CM049379.1:282500-297500 GCA_026937815.1 Etheostoma perlongum | reverse complement strand
ATACTTATTTGCTGCTGTATCATACAAATAGTTAAAAAATCGTACATTGTGATTTCTGGATGTTTTTTTTAGATTATGTCTCTCACAGTGGACATGCACCTACGAGGACAATTTCAGACCTCCATGATTTCTAAGTGGGAGAACTTGCAAAATAGCAGCGTGTTCAAATACTTATTTTCCTCACTGTATCTCTTGGGTGTCTGCACATGCTCAGTGCATCTTGGGTGTCTGCACATGCTCAGTGCATCTTGGGTGTCTGCACATGCTCAGTGCGTGTCTCTGTCCTCAGCGTGGTGCCGTTGCTGAGAGAGTCCATCGGCATCCTGATGCAGAGGACGCCACCGGCCCTGGACCACGCCCTGCCCGACTGTTACCAGAGGGTAAGAACAGGCAGGCAGACAGACAGTCAGTCAGTCAGACAGACAGACAGACAGTCAGTCAGTCAGTCAGTCAGTCTAACGTCCTGCGTGTTGTGTTCAGGTGCAGCAGCTGCAGGGAGTTTATAACCTGCAGGATCCTCACTTCTGGACTCTGTGTTCAGACGTTTACATCGGGACGCTGAAGCTGCTGGTTGCCCCCGACGCCGACACCCGCTGGGTCCTCAGCCAGACGCACCACATCTTCACACAGGTACCTGAATGCACCACACCTTTACACAGGTACCTGAACGCACCACACCTTTACACAGGTACCTGAACGCACCACACCTTTACACGGGTACCTGAACGCACCACACCTTTACACGGGTACCTGAACGCACCACACCTTTACACAGGTACCTGAACGCACCAAACCTTCACACGGGTACCTGAACGAACCACATAGACAGTCATATTGCCGACAGCTGTATTTACAGTATTTATTGAAGTACTTCCTTGCTGTCCGACAGCTGTATTTACAGTATTTATTGTAGTATTTATTGCAGTATTCATTGCAGTACTTCCTTGCCGTCCCTCTGTCTGCAGGCTGGCGTCCGACAGCTCTACGTTCAGATCGACACGGCGGCCATGTAGAGGCTCCGCCCCCAAACCAGGGGACCAATCAGTCAGTCTGCCGCAGGTGACCTCTGACCCTCCCCCCCCTCCAGACTGACTAAGAACTATACAGATCTCCCATGATGCACCAGTCCAACAAACAGACCCCTCCTCCCCTTTTTTTTAAAAAAAACTTACATGTCCGTATTATCGGGCAGCGTGTTGAGCCCCCCCCCCAGCTGCACTTTGTAGACTTGAGCAAAGCATTCTGGGTAAGTGCCTTCATCTTGAATCAGAGACAATCTGAGCCCCCGACATCACCATGTGTGATGTCACCGTGTTTTTAACGTGCCAAACCATGTGACCAAACTGTAATAAATAATTGTTTTGATTATTGATCTGCAGCTTTATTGACGACATCACAGTTTCTATTCAGACGACAAGCTGTAATGTAACCCTGGCAACATTATGGGATGGATCCCTACAGACATAGACCTTTTAGTTTAACATGGAACAGCCCCGAGATCACCATCACCAAACCCACCAGACTCCATGTAAATAATTACAAAATTATTTACATGGAGTCTGGACGCTAAGTGACATTTATTATTTTTCCTGTAGGGTTACATTGCAGCTTGTCTAATTTCAGAGATTGACATAAAAACATGGGAAATAGGGCCCAGGTTGGAAACCCCCTTATAGTGTGTGTGGGGGCTTGTATTGCTATCTTTATGAGGACGTTTGATGGGTCAGCGTCCCAGGAAGTGGCCGCTGTGTGTCAGGAGCAGTAGGTGGAGCCGTCGACGACGTGCAGGTGTTGCAGTGCGTCTGGTTCTGCGTTCACTCGCAGCATATCCACCTCCAACGGGTGGAGGCGACCGGTGACCACCAGCGAATGGAGCGGGCCACCCAGGTCACATGACACCAGCTGACGCAGCGTTGCCGTGCGAATCGTCTGGTCGTCGGCGCCGAGCCGGGCCACGCCCACACACACCGTGTCCTCCGTCAGACCTGGAAGAGACAACAACCACCGTGTTAGCATGCTAACAGAAGCTAACCGCAGGATGGAAAGACAAATAAAAATAAAGTATGTTCATGTCCTGCTTTGGCATCAATTCTTCATGTAAACCACATGTGTCAAACTCAAGGCCCGCATGATCATTTTATATATCTGTTTTTAATGGCCCTGTGATATGACGCCCCAATAACACACTACAAATCCCATGATGCAGTGCAAGCCGCAGTACAAGTTCGGTCTGTTAATGTCTACAACACTAATATCAAATCAAAGCTGGACCCCAACAATGGCCAAGAGAAGACTGGATTCTGAAAAGCGAAGCTTTCAAAGCCAGAGAATGAGGATATGTTTACTGGAACTGTAAATTAGTGCGTCTTCTTAGCGGGAGTAACGTCGCTGTAATGACGGAGTATAACCTAAGACGGCACTACGAGACAAAACATGAGGACAAGTTCAAGAGGGAGACTTCGTGAAGAGTTGTACGATGAAAGTGTGCGACGTCGTTTGTCCAAATAAAACGCGAGCGTTCGCAAATGTAAGCCTCAGCAGAAACACTGTTGCTAATCAGGTTTGTGAGATGGCAACTGATCTGAAAACGGAGTTTTTTGTTGCATACTCTCGTGCCGTGGATGAAACTACTGACGCGACTGACACGGCACAGCTGGCGATATTCATCCGTGGAGTGGATTCCGATGTGTGCGTAACAGAGGACATACTGGACATTAAATCGATGCACGGGACAACGAAAGGAGAAGACATCTTTGGAAATGTATTTCAAAGTGTAACCAACATGAGACTGCCATGGCAACAACTTGTTGGACTTACAACAGATGGTGCACCGGCGATGTGTGGTGAAAAAATGGACTGGTGGGACGGGTGCGGGAGGAGAACTGTGCCGGTGAGTGGACAGTACATCACTGCATCATACACCAGGAACCGCTGAGTGGTAAAGTCCTAAAATAGATCACGTGATGAACACTGGAACACAAACCGTCAACCTTACCATGTCCCACGGTTTACATCACCGCAAGTTCCAGTCTTTCTGCGGAAAAAGGATTGCGAGTTTGGCGATATGCCGTATCATACGGAGGTCCGGTGGCTAAGTCGGGAAAAAGTTCTCAAAAGACACTTTGAGCTGCGAGGGGAAATCTGCCAGTTCATGGACAGTGAGGGGAAAGACTGCCAGTTCTTGGACAGTGAGGGGAAAGACTGCCAGTTCATTGACAGTAGGGGGAAAGACTGCCAGTTCATGGACAGTGAGGGGAAAGACTGCCAGTTCATGGACAGTAGGGGGAAAGACTGCCAGTTCATTGAAAGTAGGGGGAAAGACTGCCAGTTCATGGACAGTGAGGGGAAAGACTGCCAGTTCATGGACAGTAGGGGGAAAGACTGCCAGTTCATGGACAGTAGGGGGAAAGACTGCCAGTTCATGGACAGTAGGGGGGAAAGACTGCCAGTTCATGGACAGTAGGGGGGGAAAGACTGCCAGTTCATGGACAGTAGGGGGAAAGACTGCCAGTTCATTGACAGTAGGGGAAAGACTGCCAGTTCATTGACAGTAGGGGGAAAGACTGCCAGTTCATTGACAGTAGGGGGAAAGACTGCCAGTTCATGGACAGTGAGGGGAAATCTACCAGTTTGTGGACAGTAAGGGGAAATCTGCCAGTTCATGGACAGTGAGGGGAAAGACTGCCAGGTCATGGACAGTAGGGGGAAAGACTGCCAGTTCATGGACAGTAGGGGGAAAGACTGCCACTTCATGGACAGTGAGGGGAAAGACTGCCAGGTCATGGACAGTAGGGGGAAAGACTGCCAGTTCATGGACAGTAGGGGGGAAAGACTGCCACTTCATGGACAGTAGGGGGAAAGACTGCCACTTCATGGACAGTAAGGGGAAATCTGCCAGTTTATGGACAGTAGGGGGAAAGACTGCCAGTTAATGGACAGTAGGGGAAAGACTGCCAGTTCATGGACAGTAGGGGGAAAGACTGCCAGTTCATGGACAGTAAGGGGAAATCTGCCAGTTTATGGACAGTAGGGGGAAAGACTGCCAGTTCATAGACAGTGAGGGGAAAGACTGCCAGTTCATGGACAGTGAGGGGAAATCTGCCAGTTTATGGACAGTAGGGGGAAAGACTGCCAGTTCATGGACAGTGAGGGGAAAGACTGCCAGTTCATGGACAGTAGGGGGAAAGACTGCCACTTCATGGACAGTAGGGGGAAAGACTGCCACTTCATGGACAGTAGGGGGAAAGACTGCCACTTCATGGACAGTAGGGGGAAAGACTGCCACTTCATGGACAGTAGGGGGAAAGACTGCCACCTCATGGACAGTAGGGGGAAAGACTGCCACTTCATGGACAGTAGGGGGAAAGACTGCCACTTCATGGACAGTGAGGGGAAACACTGCCAGTTCATGGACAGTAGGGGGAAAGACTGCCAGTTCATTGAAAGTGAGGGGAAATCTACCAGTTTGTGGACAGTAAGGGGAAATCTGCCAGTTCATGGACAGTGAGGGGAAAGACTGCCAGGTCATGGACAGTAGGGGGAAAGACTGCCAGTTCATGGACAGTAGGGGGAAAGACTGCCACTTCATGGACAGTGAGGGGAAAGACTGCCAGGTCATGGACAGTAGGGGGAAAGACTGCCACTTCATGGACAGTAGGGGGAAAGACTGCCACTTCATGGACAGTAGGGGGAAAGACTGCCAGTTCATGGACAGTAGGGGAAAGACTGCCACTTCATGGACAGTAAGGGGAAATCTGCCAGTTTATGGACAGTAGGGGGAAATCTGCCAGTTTATGGACAGTAGGGGGAAATCTGCCAGTTTATGGACAGTAGGGGGAAAGACTGCCAGTTCATAGACAGTGAGGGGAAAGACTGCCAGTTCATGGACAGTGAGGGGAAATCTGCCAGTTTATGGACAGTAGGGGAAAGACTGCCAGTTCATGGACAGTGAGGGGGACTGCCAGTTCATGGACAGTAGGGGGGAAAGACTGCCAGTTCATGGACAGGGGGGGGAAAGACTGCCAGTTCATGGACAGTAGGGGGAAAGACTGCCACTTCATGGACAGTAGGGGGAAAGACTGCCACTTCATGGACAGTAGGGGAAAGACTGCCACTTCATGGACAGTAGGGGGAAAGACTGCCACTTCATGGACAGTAGGGGGGAAAGACTGCCACTTCATGGACAGTGAGGGGAAACACTGCCAGTTCATGGACAGTAGGGGGAAAGACTGCCAGTTCATTGAAAGTGAGGGGAAAGACTGCCAGTTCATGGACAGTGAGGGGAAAGACTGCCAGTTCATGGACAGTGAGGGGAAAGACTGCCAGTTCATGGACAGTGAGGGGAAAGACTGCCAGTTCATGGACAGTGAGGGGAAAGACTGCCAGTTCATGGACAGTGAGGGGAAAGACTGCCAGTTCATGGACAGTGAGGGGAAAGACTGCCAGTTCATGGACAGTGAGGGGAAAGACTGCCAGTTCATGGACAGTATGGGGAAAGACTGCCAGTTCATGGACAGTGAGGGGAAAAGACTGCCAGTTCATGGACAGTAGGGGGAAAGACTGCCAGTTCATGGACAGGGGGAAAGACTGCCAGTTCATGGACAGTGAGGGGAAAGACTGCCAGTTCATGGACAGTAGGGGGAAAGACTGCCAGTTCATGGACAGTAGGGGGAAAGACTGCCAGTTCATGGACAGTGAGGGTAAAGACTGCCAGTTCATGGACAGTGGGGGGAAAGACTGCCAGTTCATGGACAGTAGGGGGAAAGACTGCCAGTTCATGGACAGTGAGGGTAAAGACTGCCAGTTCTTGGACAGTGAGGGGAAAGACTGCCAGTTCATTGACAGTAGGGGGAAAGACTGCCAGTTCATTGACAGTAGGGGGAAAGACTGCCAGTTCATGGACAGTGAGGGGAAATCTACCAGTTTGTGGACAGTGAGGGGAAATCTGCCAGTTCGTGGACAGTAGGGGGAAAGACTGCCAGTTCATTGAAAGTAGGGGGAAAGACTGCCAGTTCATTGAAAGTAGGGGGAAAGACTGCCAGTTCATGGACAGTGAGGGGAAATCTACCAGTTTGTGGACAGTGAGGGGAAATCTGCCAGTTCGTGGACAGTAGGGGGAAAGACTGCCAGTTCATGGACAGTGAGGGGAAAGACAGCCAGTTCATGGACAGTGAGGGGAAAGACTGCCAGGTCATGGACAGTAGGGGGAAAGACTGCCAGTTCATGGACAGTGAGGGGAAATCTACCAGTTCATGGACAGTAAGGGGAAATCTGCCAGTTCATGGACAGTAGGGGGAAAGACTGCCAGTTGGACAGGGACAGTAGGGGGAAAGACTGCCAGTTCATGGACAGTGGGGGAAAGACTGCCAGTTCATGGACAGTAGGGAAAGACTGCCAGTTCATGGACAGTAGGGGAAAGACTGCCATGGACAGTAGGGGTTCAGTTCATGGACAGTAGGGGAAAGACTGCCAGTTCATTGACAGTAGGGGGAAAGACTGCCAGTTCATGGACAGTGAGGGGAAATCTGCCAGTTTATGGACAGTAGGGGGAAAGACTGCCAGTTCATGGACAGTGAGGGGAAAGACTGCCAGTTCATGGACAGTAGGGGGAAAGACTGCCAGTTCATGGACAGTGAGGGGAAAGACTGCCAGTTTATGGACAGTAGGGGGAAAGACTGCCAGTTCATGGACAGTAAGGGGAAAGACTGCCAGTTCATGGACAGTGAGGGGAAAGACTGCCAGTTCATTGACAGTGAGGGGAAAGACTGCCAGTTCATGGACAGTGAGGGGAAATCTACCAGTTTATGGACAGTAGGGGGAAAGACTGCCAGTTCATGGACAGTAGGGGGAAAGACTGCCAGTTCATGGACAGTAAGGGGAAAGACTGCCAGTTCATGGACAGTGAGGGGAAATCTGCCAGTTTATGGACAGTAGGGGGAAAGACTGCCAGTTCATGGACAGTGAGGGGAAATCTGCCAGTTTATGGACAGTAGGGGGAAAGACTGCCAGTTCATGGACAGTGAGGGGAAAGACTGCCAGTTCATGGACAGTGAGGGGAAAGACTGCCAGTTCATGGACAGTGAGGGGAAAGACTGCCAGTTCATGGACAGTGAGGGGAAAGACTGCCAGTTCATGGACAGTAAGGGGAAATCTACCAGTTTATGGACAGTAGGGGGAAAGACTGCCAGTTCATGGACAGTGAGGGGAAAGACTGCCAGTTCATGGACAGTGAGGGGAAATCTACCAGTTTATGGACAGTAAGGGGAAAGACTGCCAGTTCATGGACAGTGAGGGGAAAGACTGCCAGTTCATGGACAGTGAGGGAAATCTACCAGTTCATGGACAGTAGGGGGAAAGACTGCCAGTTCATGGACAGTAGGGGGAAAGACTGCCAGTTCATGGAGAGTAGGGGGAAAGACTGCCAGTTCATGGACAGTAAGGGGAAATCTGCCAGTTTATGGACAGTGAGGGGAAAGACTGCCAGTTCATGGACAGTGAGGGGAAATCTGCCAGTTTATGGACAGTAGGGGAAAGACTGCCAGTTCATGGACAGTGAGGGGAAAGACTGCCAGTTCATGGACAGTGAGGGGAAAGACTGCCAGTTCATGGACAGTGAGGGAAAGACTGCCAGTTCATTGACAGTAGGGGGAAAGACTGCCAGTTCATGGACAGTAAGGGGAAATCTACCAGTTTATGGACAGTAGGGGGAAAGACTGCCAGTTCATGGACAGTGAGTGGAAAGACTGCCAGTTCATTGACAGTGAGGGGAAAGACTGCCAGTTCATGGACAGTAAGGGGAAAGACTGCCAGTTCATGGACAGTAAGGGGAAAGACTGCCAGTTCATGGACAGTGAGGGGAAAGACTGCCAGTTCATGGACAGTAAGGGGAAATCTGCCATTTCTGCGGGATGAAAATTGGAAATGTGAGTTGGCGTTCCTGGCTGACATAACGTCGCATCTTGGCGCTTTAAACCTTCAACTCCAGGGACGGGAGCACATAATAACTGATATGCATGATGCTGTGAAAGCATTTCAAGCGAAGCTGCGCTTATGGAAGACAAATGCACCAATGCAACTTGTCTCACTTTCCCTGTTGCCAAGTTACACTGAACCAAGAAAGGGCCACAGTTTTCCCAAATGCCACCTTTGCTGAGTTTGCACAGCGCTTCAGTGACTTTGAGGCACAGAAAAGTAATTTCGAACTGCTTCGCAACCCATTTGCAGTCACCGTGGAAACCGCACCAGTAGAAATGTAGATGGAGCTGATAGAACTGCACTGTAACGGGACGCTGAAGGCAAAGCACGACACCGCGGGGCCAGCACAGTTCACTCGCTTCCTTCCTGAAGCGACACCGCAGCTCCGCCAACATGCGGCTCGAGTCCTGTCCACGTTGGCAGCACACGTCTGAGCGAGCAGCTGTTCTCTGAGATGAAAATCAACAAAACGTCACACTGGAGCCGCCTCACTGATCCTGAGAATCTCCACAACACAGAACCTAACCCCAAACATAAACCATCTCCACAACACAGAACCTAACCCAAACATAAACCATCTCCACAACACAGAACCTAACCCCAAACATAAACCATCTCCACAACACAGAACCTAACCCCAAACATAAACCATCTCCACAACACAGAACCTACGCCAACATAAACCACTCCACAACACAGAACCTGTATCGGGTCGCAGTCGGTATCAGGTTGCGGGGGCAGCTGCTCCAGTAAGGGACCCCAAACTTCCCTTTCCCGAGTCACATCAACCAGCTCCGACTGGGGGATCCCGAGGCGTTCCCAGGCCAGGTTGGAGATATAATCTCTCCACCTAGTCCTGGGTCTTCCCCGAGGCCTCCTCCCAGCTGGACGTGCCTGGAACACCTCCCTAGGGACCCCCCCAGGAGGCATCCTTTCCAGATGCCCGAACCACCTCAACTGGCTCCTTTCGACGCGAAGGAGCAGCGGCTCTACTCTATTCCGAGCTCCTCTCGGATGACTGAGCTTCTCACCCTATCTCTAAGGGAGACGCCAGCCACCCTCCTGAGGAAACCCATTTTGGCCGCTTGTACCCTGGATCTCGTTCTTTCGGTCCTGACCCAGCCTTCATGACCATAGGTGAGGGTAGGAACGAAAATTGCCCGGTAGATCGAAAACTTTGCCTTCTGGCTCAGCTCTCTTTTCGTCACAACGGTGCGATACACGGAATGTAATACCGCACCGGCTGCTCCGATTCTCCGACCAATCTCACACTCCATGGTCCCCTCACTCGCAAACAAGACCCCAAGGTACTTTAACTCCTTCACTCCCCACCTGAAGAAAGCACTCCATCGGTTTCCTGCTGAGAACCATGGCCTCAGATTTAGAGGTGCTGATCCTCATCCCAGCCGCTTCACACTCGGCTGCGAACCGATCCAGTGAGTGCTGAAGGTCACAGACCGATGATGCCATCAGGACCACATCATCTGCAAAAAGCAGCGATGAGATCCCGAGCCCACCGAACTGCAACCCCTCCGCGCCGTGACTATGCCTCGATATCCTGTCCATAAATATTACAAACAGGATTGGTGACAAAGCGCAGCCCTGGCGGAGGCCAACCCTCACCTGGAACGAGTCCGACTTACTGCCGAGAACCCGGACACAGCTCTCGCTTTGGTCATACAGAGATTGGATGGCCCTGAGAAGTGACCCCCCTCACCCCATACTCCCGAAGCACCTCCCACAATTTCTCCCGGGGGACCCGGTCATACGCCTTCTCCAGATCCACAAAAAACACATGTAGACTGGTTGTGCATACTCCCAGGCCCCCTCCAAGATCCTTGCGAGAGTGAAGATCTGATCCGTTGTTCCACGGCCAGGACGGAATCCGCATTGTTCCTCTTCAATCCGAGGTTCGACTATCGGCCGAACCCTCCTTTCCAGCACCTTGGAGTAGACTTTACCAGGGAGGCTGAGAAGTGTGATACCCCTATAATTGGCACACACCCTCTGGTCCCCCTTTTTGAAGAGGGGAACCACCACCCCGGTCTGCCACTCCCTAGGCACCGTCCCAGACTTCCACGCAATGTTGAAGAGGCGTGTCAACCAAGACAGCCCCTCCACACCCAGAGCTTTCAGCATTTCTGGACAGATCTCATCAATCCCTGGGGTTTTGTCGCTCTGGAGTTGTTTGACTACCTCAGCGACTTCCACCAGGGAAATTGACGACAATCATCATCCTCCAGCTCTGCCTCTACCACAGAGGGCGTGTCAGCTGGATTTAGGAGTTTCTCAAAGTGCTCCTTCCACCGCTCTATTACCTCCCCAGTTGAGGTCAACAACGTCCCATCCTTACTGTATACAGCTTGGATGATTCCTCGCTTCCCCCTCCTGAGGTGGCGAACGGTTTTCCAGAAGCACCTTGGTGCCGACCGAAAGTCCTTCTCCATGTCTTCTCCGAACTTCTCCCACACCCGCTGCTTTGCCTCTGTCACGGCAGAGGCTGCAGCCCTTCGGGCCCGTCGGTACCCTGCAACTGCCTCCGGAGTCCTCCGAGACAACATATCCCGGAAAGACTCCTTCTTCAGTCGGACGGCTTCCCTGACCACCGGTGTCCACCAGGGTGTTCGTGGGTTACCGCCCCTTGAGGCACCTAAGACCCTAAGACCACAGCTTGCCGCCGCAGCTTTAGCAATAGAAACTTTGAACATTGTCCACTCAGGTTCAATGCCCCCAGCCTCCACAGGGATGCCCGAAAAGCTCCGCCGGAGGTGTGAGTTGAAAGTCCGTCGGACAGGGGCCTCCTCCAGACGTTCCCAGTTTACCCGCACTACCCGTTTGGGCTTACCAGGTCTGTCCAGAGTCTTCCCCCATCCCCTGACCCAACTCACCACCAGATGGTGATCAGTTGACAGCTTCGCCCCTCTCTTCACCCGAGTGTCCAAAACATACGGCCTCAGATCAGATGAAACGATTATAAAATTGATCATTGACCTTTGGCCTAGGGTGCTCATAACTGTACGTGGTGCTCTGGTACCACGTACACTTATGAGCACCCTAGGGTGCTCTGGTACCATGTACACTTATGAGCATCCCTATGTCCGAACATGGTGTTTCTTATGGACAATCCATGACTAGCACAGAAGTCCAACAACAGACAACCACTCTGGTTCAGATCAGGGAGGCCGTTCCTCCCAATCACGCCTCTCCAAGTATCTCCATCATTGCCCACGTGTGCATTGAAGTCCCCCAGCAGAACTATGGAGTCCCTTACTGGAGCCCCATACAGGACTCCATTCAAGGTCTCCAAGAAGGCCGAATACTCCGAACTCCTGTTTGGTGCATATGCACAAACAACAGTCAGAGTTGTCCCCCCCATCCCCCGCAGGCGTAGGGAGGCGACCCTCTCGTCCACCGGGGTAAACTCCAATGCAGCGGCGCTCAGCCGGGGGCTTGTGAGTATCCCCACACCCGCCCGGCGCCTCACAACATGGGCAACTCCGGAGTAGGACAGAGTCCAACCCCTATCCAGGAGTACGGTTCCAGAACCGAGACTGTGCGTAGAGGTAAGCCCCACCAGATCTAACTGGTAGCGCTCCACCTCCCGCACAAGTTCCGGCTCCTTCCCCCACAGAGAGGTGACATTCCACGTCCCCAGAGCCAGCCTCTGCCGCCCGGGTCTGGTCTGTCGAAGCCCCTGACCTTCGCTGCCACCCATATAACAGCGCACCCGATCCCTTTGGATCCTCCCACAGGTGGTGTGCCCATGGGCTGAGAACACAGAACCTAACCCCAAACACAGACCATCTCCACAACACAGAACCTAACCCCAAACATAAACCATCTCCACAACACAGAACCTAACCCCAAACACAAACCATCTCCACAACACAGAACCTAACCCCAAACACAAACCATCTCCACAACACAGAACCTAACCCCAAACATAAACCATCTCCACAACACAGAACCTAACCCCAAACATAGACCATCTCCACAACACAGAACCTAACCCCAAACATAAACCATCTCCACAACACAGAACCTAACCCCAAACATAAACCATCTCCACAACACAGAACCTAACCCCAAACCATCTCCACAACACAGAACCTAACCCCAAACATAAACCATCTCCACAACACAGAACCTAACCCCAAACACAAACCATCTCCACAACACAGAACCTAACCCCAAACACAAACCATCTCCACAACACAGAACCTAACCCCAAACACAAACCATCTCCACAACACAGAACCTAACCCCAAACATAGACCATCTCCACAACACAGAACCTAACCCCAAACATAGACCATCTCCACAACACAGAACCTAACCCCAAACATAAACCATCTCCACAACACAGAACCTAACCCCAAACATAGTCCACTCCAAGTATCAGGCTCTGACTAAATAGGACAACAACATGGAATGTTATGTTTTGTTATGATTTAACTTTTACTTTAAATTAATGTTTTTATTTATATTTTCAGATTTGTTATATTCCAGCATGTGCAGATTTTGAATGTATTGCATTGACAAGATATTTTTTTATGAAGAGCAAAATATTTTAAGTTGAAATGTATTTATTTTGGAATGATATCCTGTATTTTGATTCATATTAATGGTTAAAAAACAAATATTTAGTCTGTTAAGTAAATGTTTCTACTGTTCGGCCCGCATCATTAAGTGTGTTTTGGCCCCCTGATGTAAACGACCGTTTAACAACGCAGCAGCTTGGAGGGAAATATAGACTCAGATCCACGATCAACTGGTTTAGGAATGTAAATATAAAGTCAGAGTAGCTCACATAGCTGTGAGCCAATCAGACGGCAGGTAGCAGGCTGTGAGCCAATCAGACGGCAGGTAGCAGGCTGTGAGCCAATCAGACGGCAGGTAGCAGGCTGTGAGCCAATCAGAAGGCAGGTAGCAGGCTGTGACTCACCCAGCTGCTCCCCCTCCCCCCGCCTCCTCTGGATGATCTGGATCAGCTGATCTGCAGCCTGGGCGACGGTCATGAAGCGCGGCGGCTCGAAGATCTTCCTCCCTCTGACATCACAAACACACGTTAGAGGGTTAAAACACTTTATTTAAAACCTCTTTAACTGAGTTTTATTTATAAAGAATAAAAACATGAGTGTAAATGTTAGGAAAACACTAGCTGATGACATCATGATGACATCACCAGGCTCTGACCTCATCATGTTCTCGATGCTCTGCTCTTTCACTTTGATATCTGTCAATAAAAAAAAAACTTTATTCACACATTCACAAGGAACACTTTCATCTAAATATATATATATGTACAGTATGTATATACATGTGTGTACATTTTGTATTTTTATATACAGTGTGTATATTAATACTACATGTACATATATACAAACACATGTATATACTGTATGTATAGAGATATATATCTGTGTGTATGTCTGTGTGTAGTGATTGTGTGTGTATGTGTGTCTCTGTGTCTGTCTCTGTGTGTGTGTGTGTGTGTGTGTGTGTGTGTGTGTGTGTGTGTGTGTGTGTGTGTGTGTGTGTGTGTGTGTGTGTGTGTGTGTGTGTGTGTGTGTGTGTGAGGACAATGATGGATGAGTATGTGTTTTCCTTGAATAAAAACCAGCTGAGTCTCATTACACAAACAATAACCAGCAGGTTAGTTTTGGGGGGGGTCCCTGGGGTGTGTATGTGTGTGTGTGTGTGTGTGTGTCTCACCCAGCAGACACAGTGTGTGTAGTCCAGCTGTTCTGTTTTTACAGATTTTGTCGTAGAAGCTCTCTGGTCTCCAGGTCTCAGACCAGAACACCAGGGACACGGTCTCCCCGAAGTTATACAGCTACACACACACACACACACACACACACAGAGACACACACACACACAGAGACACACACACACACACACACACACACAAAGGGTCAATCATTTTTTACATTCTAAAATAAAGCCCCCCCCTGTGTTCTTTGTGTCTTATTACCCCAGAAAGCGTCGTGTTGTGGGGGGGGTCCCCACAGACAGAGGAGGCAGCTCATTTACATATCCCGCCCCTCATTAGCATATTTACGAGCCCCAGTGGAGACGGCGTTAGCATTAATGCTAACGTGTGGACAGCTGGGTGCTGCTCTCTGATTGGCTGCTGCTATGACAACTCAGTTATTGATGACTGTGACCCATTAATGATGTCATCAGCAGATGGGACGCCGAGATCCTAAAAACATAACACACACACACACACACACACACACATATACATATATATATATATATAATGTGTATATGTCTGTATACAGTGAGGAAAATAAGTATTTGAACAGCTGAAGAAATCAATGTTAATATTTGGTACAGTAGCCTTTGTTTGCAGTTCCAGAGGTCAAACGTTTCCTGTAGTTCTTCACCAGGTTTGACACACTGCAGAAGGGATTTTGGCCCACTCCTCCACACAGATCTTCTCTAGATCAGTCAGGTTTCTGGGCTGTCGCTGAGAAACACGGAGTCTGAGCTCCCTCCAAAGATTCTCTATTGGGTTTAGGTCTGGAGACTGGCTAGGCCCCCCCAGAACCTTGATCTGCTTCTTCCAGAGCCCCTCCTTGGTTCTCCTGGCTGTGTGCTTCGGGTCATTGTCATGTTGGAAGACCCAGCCTCAACCCATCTTCAATGCTCTAACTGAGGGAAGGAGGTTGTTCCCCAAAATCTCGCAATACATGGCCCCGGTCCTCCTCTCCTTAATACAGTGCAGTCGTCCTGTCCCATGTGCAGAAAAACACCCCCAAAGCATGATGCTACCCCCCCATGCTTCACAGTAGGGATGGTGGTCTTGGGATGGTCCTCATCATTCTTCTTCCTCCAAACACGGTTAGTGGAATTATGACCAAAAAGTTCTATTTTGGTCTCATCTGACCACATGACTTTCTCCCATGACTCCTCTGGATCATCCAAATGGTCATTGGCAAACTTAAGACGGCCTTGACATGTGCTGGTTTAAGCAGGGGAACCTTCCGTGCCATGCATGATTTCAAACCATGACGT
>CM049379.1:265000-280000 GCA_026937815.1 Etheostoma perlongum | reverse complement strand
GCGGAACCACCACCACCAAAACCTTAACTAACGAGTCCAATCAGGCTGTTAACTTCCTGTTATCTGCCTTCACGTGTAGTCTCTCTCGACAGACTGGAATACGACATGCCGTAAACTGTTTACGTCCACGACAGCCACCGGCCACCGCTCTATTCCTGCGTGGTCACGTTACGCCAAACTCCATTGACAAATATGAGTTTTTATTAAAGCCTTACACGTGACAAGGCTTTGCACCTATCTAATATAACTTATACTTATAGAACCTGAGTGTAAGGAAGCGAACTTCAATTCGGTGAACATAGAATTAGCTTATTAATATTTAATTTACAATGAAATATAAACCAGGACTCTCTCTGTACTTGGTACAGCCCGTTTGGTTCAGCAGATCTGTGGATATGAGCATTAATATTAACGGTCTTAATATCAACGGTCTGTGGATATGAGTATTAATATTAACGGTCTGTGGATATGATATAAGCCGAACTGGAGAGACAAATGATTTAAAGTGTCCTCTCTCTGGACTCTTTACGACATCTACAGCCGCGATACGGTCTGTTCTTGTTTGAAAACACGTCACGCCAAACTCCATTGACACATCTTCGTTTTCAATAAAGACTGGCACGTGGCAGAGCTTTGCGCACATTAAATATAACTCATACTTATACATCCAGTGTAGGAGGGAGGAATACTCCATTCGGCGTACAAATACATGTTAATAATTAATTTACAATAAAATACTAATAAATCTCTCTGTACTTGGTACAGCCCAGTAGGAAGGCGAGATGGAGTTCAGAGACAAGGAGGACCAGATGTTACAGAGACAGGGAGGACCAGATGTTACAGAGACAGGGAGGACCAGATGTTACAGAGACAGGGAGGACCAGATGTTACAGAGACAGGGAGGACCAGATGTTACAGAGACAGGGAGGACCAGATGTTACAGAGACAGGGAGGACCAGATGTTACAGAGACAAGGAGGACCAGATGTTACAGAGACAGGGAGGACCAGATGTTACAGAGACAGGGAGGACCAGATGTTACAGAGACAGGGAGGACCAGATGTTACAGAGACAGGGAGTACCAGATGTTACAGAGACAGGGAGGACCAGATGTTACAGAGACAGGGAGGACCAGATGTTACAGAGACAGGGAGGACCAGATGTTACAGAGACATTGAGGACCCGATGTTATGCTGGTTATTACACTATGAAAACTTTATTATTTAACACATTATTACACGTAGACCCAAGTTCTTTACATTAAAACCAGATGTTACACGACTCTGCTGTGACCCTGTTATCCTGCTACACCCTGAAAACTCCTGCTGTGTCCATTATTACACGTCCCAAGTTCTTTACATTAAAACATGTTACACGCTCTGCTGTGTCCTGCTACGTCCTGCTACGCCCTGCTACGTCCTGCTGTGTCCTGCTACGTCCTGCTACATCCTACTACGCCATGTTACGTCCTGCTGTGTCCTGCTACGTCCTGCTACTTCCTGCTACGTCCTTCTACGTCCTGCTACGTCCTGCTACATCCTGCTACGTCCTGCTACGTCCTGCTACGCCCTGCTACGTCCTGCTACGTCCTGCTACGCCCTGCTACATCCTGCTACGTCCTGCTACATCCTGCTACGCCCTGCTACCCTGCTACGTCCTGCTACGTCCTGCTACGTCCTGCTGGGCCTTGTGATGCCGCACAGTGCCCTGCTATGCCATGAACTACTACAAAGAACTATTTTTGTGACTGTTATTGCCACTCTTCATTCTATCCCCAACCGGTCGTCAGACATCTACCAAGAGCCTGGGTCTGGGCCTGGGTCTGGGTCTGGGTCTGGTCCTGGGCCAACAGAAGAAGGCAGTAGTGATAGATGTGGCAATCCCAAGCGATCGCAACATCAAGAAGAAGGAACACGAGAAGCTGGAGAAATACCAAGGGCTGAAAGAGGAGCTAGAGAAGATGTGGAAAGTAAGAGCAACAGTGGTGCACTGGGGGGGGCTGGGACCCCCAAACTGGGAGAGGGGCTCCAGTGGGGGGGCTGGGACCCCCAAACTGGGAGAGGGGCTCCAGCGGGGGGTAAAACATCAGAGGTCTCTGTCCAGAAGAGTCCAGTGCTAGGAACAGAACCCTCAAACTCCCAGGCCTCTGGTAGAGGACCCGGGCTGGAGGACACATACCCCCCACCAAGGGGGAGAGGGGGATTCTTATATAATATATATAAGCACACACACACACACAGTATAGTACAGTAGTATGGTTAGAGTACCCCAAACAGACCCCCCCCCAACACACACACAGTGGGGGGGGTCTGTCCTCTCTTCCTCTGGCTGTTTCCATGGTGATGGCGGTCGTGTGAAAGTAGTTGTTTTGTGAATGAGTCGGTGGGAAAAACTTCCTCGTCTTTCTCTCTGTGTGTGTTTCTGAGTGTGTGTGAGAGTGTGTGTGTGTGAGTGTGTGTGTGTGTGTGTGTGTGTGTGTGTGTATGTGTGTGATAGAGAGAGTGTGATAGAGTGTGTGTGTGTGTGTGTGTGTATGTGTGTGATAGAGAGAGTGTGATAGAGAGTGTGTGTGTGTGTCTCTATCTCTCTTGTTGTGTGTGTAAACAACCCCCCCCTTTAAACTGGGAACCAGTTAATGACTGGGATGTTAGTGGCTTACATAATGGATGGAGGGATGAAGGGACAGGGGACCGGGGGGTGTACAGGGGGAACAGGGGATAGGGGTGTGTGTGTGGGGGGTGAACAGGGGATAGGGGGGATAGGGGGGTCAGGGGTGTGGGGGTGTGGGTGTGATAGGGGGGAACAGGGACGGGGGGTGTGTGGGGGACAGGGGGATAGGGGGGGTCAGGCTTGATAGAAGGGGACAAGGGGCAAAGGGGGGCGGGTCCTTTTGTTGCTGTGCTTCAGGGTCCTCCACAGAATGCTGTTAACTGTTTCAGCTTCACATCTGAAGTCTGGGTCTGAAGTTGGACTCAAGTCCTGTAGGGGGCCATGGGGGTGCAGGGGGTGTGGGGAGGTGGGGGGGGTGTGATAGAGGGGGGCCATTGGGGTGCAGGTGGGTATGGGGGTGTAGAGATGCCAGGTGGGGGGGTGCAGGGGGTTTAGAGAGTGGGGGGCCATGTTGGGTGCAGGGGGTATGGGGGTGTAGAGATGCCATGGGGTGCAGGGAGTGTGGGGGTTTAGGGGGCCATGGGGGTGCAGGGGGGTGTGGGGAGGTGTAGAGATGCCATGGGGGTGCAGGGGGGTTTGGGGGGCCATGGGGGTGCAGGGGGGTGTGGGGATGGGGGGGTGTAGAGATGCCATGGGGGTGCAGGGGGGTTTAGGGGGGCCATGGGGGTGCAGGGGGGTGGGGGGGGGGGGTGTGGGGGGGGGGGGGGGGGGGGGTGGGGGCCTCTTAGCATTCATCTCATTAGAGATGCAGCGCTGCAGCCTCAATGAGTCGCCTTTGTCCTGTAACTGGAGAAGTTACTCCCCCCTCCCCCCCCCCCCCTCTCCCCCCTCTCCCCCCTCTCCCCCCCCTCTCTCTCTCTCTCTCTCTAACCATAATTACAGGCTGCAGATGTTCCGTTAAAAGTTTCACTGTAGAAAAATGTTTTAAACCAACAAGACGGAGTATATGTGTGTGTATATGTGTGTGTGTGTATGTGAGTGTGTGTATATGTGTGTGTGTGTGTGTGTGTATGTGGGCCTCTCTCTCTCTACTCCTATAGTACTACTCCCATACTCCCTCCATGTACTTTGTGTATTTCTCAGGGTTTTTAAGGTACTCTCTCTGTGTTTTTGTGGCTCTACTCTGCTGGTCCATTTCCCCACGACGTCGTCATGGTGATGCTCAGCTATGCAGAAGCCATTGTTACCCTCAACCACTTTCACCCCGCCTCCCCATCCTCTCTTCCTTTCAGAGTCTGGAAACCAGAACGCTCCCAGAAATACTGGGTCTCTGCAGAAAAATACCTCCAAACATATTAAAACACATCATAACATGTTAAAAACACACCATAACATGTTAAAAACACACCATAACATGTCAAAAACACACCATAACATGTTAAAAACACACCATAACATGTCAAAACACACCATAACATGTTAAAAACACACCATAACATGTTAAAAACACACCATAACATGTCAAAAACACACCATAACATGTTAAAAACACACCATAACATATTAAAAACACACCATAACATGTTAAAAAACACAACATAACATATAACAAAACACACCATAACATGTCAAAAACACACCATAACATGTTAAAAACACACCATAACATGTTACAAAACACACCATAACATGTTAAAAACACACCATAACATTAAAAACACACCATAACATGTTACAAAACACAACATAACATATTAAAAACACACCATAACATGTTAAAACACACCATAACATGTTAAAAACACAATAACATGTTAAAAACACACCGTAACATGTTAAAAACACACCATAACATGTTACAAAACACAACATAACATATTAAAAACACACCATAACATGTTAAAACACACCATAACATGTTAAAAACACACAATAACATGTTAAAAACACACCATAACATGTCAAAAACACACCATAACATGTTAAAAACACACCATAACATGTCAAAAACACACCATAACATGTCAAAAACACACCATAACATGTTAAAAACACACCATAACATGTTACAAAACACAACATAACATATTAAAAACACACCATAACATGTTAAAACACACCATAACATGTTAAAAACACACAATAACATGTTAAAAACACACCGTAACATGTTAAAAATACACCATAACATGTTGAAAACACACCATAACATGTTAAAAACACACCAAAACATATTAAAAACACACCATAACATATTAAAAACACACCATAACATTCAAAAAACACACCATAACATATTAAAAACACACCATAACATGTTAAAAACACACCATAACATAACATGTTAAAACACACCATAACATGTTAAAAACACACCATAACATGTTAAAAACACACCATAACATATTAAAAACACACCATAACATGTTAAAAACACACCATAACATGTTAAAAACACACCATAACATGTTAAAAACACACCATAACATGTTAAAAACACACCATAACATGTTAAAAACACACCATAACATGTTAAAAACACACCATAACATAACATGTTAAAACACACATAACCATAAAACACACCATAACATGTTAAAAACACACCAAACAATTAAAAACACACCATAACATGTTAAAAACACACCATAACATGTTAAAAACACACCATAACATATTAAAAACACAAAACATTAAAAAACACACCATAACATGTTAAAAAACACACCATAACATGTTAAAAACACACCATAACATGTTAAAAACACACCATAACATGTTAAAAACACACCATAACATGTTAAAAACACACCATAACATGTTAAAAACACACCATAACATGTTAAAACACACCATAACATGTTAAAAACACACAATAACATGTTAAAAACAAAAACATGTTAAAAACACCATAACATGTTAAAAACACACCATAACATGTTGAAAACACACCATAACATTTAAAAACACACCAAAACATGTTAAAAACACACCGTAACATGTTAAAAACACACCATAACATTAAAAACACACCATAACATTAAAAACACACCATAACATGTTAAAAACACACCGTAACATGTTAAAAACACACCATAACATGTTAAAAACACACCATAACATATTAAAAACACACACCATAACATATTAAACACACACCATAACATGTTAAAAACACACCATAACATGTTAAAAACACACAATAACATGTTAAAAACACACCATAACATGTTAAAAACACACGTAACATGTTAAAAACATAACATATTAAACACCATAACATTAAAAACACACCATAACATGTTAAAAACACACCATAACATGTAAAAACACACCATAACATGTTAAAAACACACATAACATGTTAAAACACACCATAACATGTTAAAAACACACACCATAACATGTTAAAAACACACCATAACATGTTAAAAACACACCATAACATATTAAAAACACACCATAACATCATAAAAACACACCATAACATGTTAAAAACACACCGTAACATGTTAAAAACACACCATAACATGTTAAAAACACACCATAACATGTTAAAAACACACCATAACATGTTAAAAACACACCATAACATATTAAAAACACACCATAACATGTTAAACACACACCATAACATCATAAAACACACCATAACATGTTAAAAACACACCGTAACATGTTAAAAACACACCATAACATGTTAAAACACACCATAACATGTTAAAAACACACATATATATATATATATATATATTATTAGTATTATTTTACATTTAACATATTTTTTATTTTCTTAAATGTTCTAGGCCTATTTATTATTATTATTATAAATCATTTTATTATTTAAATCATTTTATTATTTATTCATACTTATTTTTTAAATTATTTTTAAGCTTTACTTTTTGACTTTTCATTTTCATTTGTTTGTTTCTCGTCTGTGTGTGTGTGTGTATCTGTGTGTGTGTGTGTGTGTATCTGTGTGTGTGTGTGTGTGTCGTGTGTCTCCGTGTGTGTGTGTGTATCTGTGTGTGTGTGTGTCTCCGTGTGTGTGTATGTGTGTGTGTATCTTTGTGTGTGCATCTCTGTGTGTATCTGTGTGTGCGTGTGTGTGTCTCCGTGTGCGTGTGTGTGTGTGTGTGTGTGTGTGTGTGTGTGTGTGTGTGTGTGTGTGTGTGTCTCCGTGTGTGCGTGTGTGTGTGTGTCTCCGTGTGCGTGTGTGTGTGTGTATCTGTGTGCTCCGCGGCTGCCTGTCGGACTCCTTCTCTCCGGACTCTCTGAAGGTAATTTACCCGTTTTTCGTGTCTATTCTCCGGGTGAAGCGGCCCGCGGCCCCGCTGCCGTCGCTCCGCAGCCTCCGGTCGACGTCTCGGCTCAACCCGAACATCTGACCCGGGTTTAGGAGTTTTAATCCCAAAGAGCCGCGCGCTGCTCGCCGCTTCCCCAAACTGCGGAGCGGCTTTATACCCTCCTATACCGGGGCGGTGGAGCTCTATTACCCCGTTAGAGGGCATTTATCATTTTATTACCCCACCAGCATCTATTTACTAAAGATACTGCAACTGATCAATGATCGATTAATCACTCAATTAGCACTTTGTTGCCAAACATCTTTGTCAACATTTACCGAAATAACGAGTCACTTTAAGGGTTAAAACGTGTTTTATATTCATTATATTTCTTCTATTCATATGTGTTTTAACGTGTCTTATATTAATTATATTTCTTATATTCATTAAATTAATTATATGTCTTATATTAATGATATTCATTATATTTATTCTATTTAACGGGTGTGTGTGTGTGTGTTTGTGTGTGAGAGTGTATGTGTGTTTGTGTGAGTGTGTTTGTGAGTGTGTGTGTGTGTTTGTGTGTGTGTGAGTGTGTGTGTGTTTGTGTGAGAGTGTGTTTGTGTGTGTGTGTGTGTGTGTATTTGTGAGTGAGTGTGTGTGTGTGTGTTTGTGAGTGTGTGTGAGAGTGTGTGTGTGTGTGTTTGTGTGTGAGAGTGTGTGTGTTTGTGTGTGAGTGTGTCTTTCTGTGTGTGTGTTTCTTTGTGTGTGTGTGTGTGTGAGTAGCCTATTAACTCTGAGGTGTGTGTGTGTGTGTGTGTCCCTCCAGGACAATGTCCCGGTCCCGGACCGTCTCTGCGTGTCCTCGCCGTCTCTCCCGGCCGTGAAGCCCGCCCCCTGCTGGACCCATGGCCGACCCCGGGTCCGGGTCCTGGTCCGGGTCCTCCGACCTCATCGCCAAACACTACAACTACACGGGGAAGTACCGCGCGGCGACCGCGGCGGCGGCGGCGGGGCTGAAGGCCGACTCCGTGGTCTTCATCATCGCGTGCGGCTTCATCATCCTGGAGAACGTGCTCGTGCTCGCGACCATCTGGCGCACCAAGAAGTTCCACAAGCCCATGTACTACTTCATCGGGAACCTGGCGCTGTCCGACCTGCTCGCGGGCGGCGTGTACACCGCCAACATCCTGCTGTCGGGCGCCAACACCTACCGCCTCACGCCCGCGCAGTGGTTCTTCCGCGAGGGCAGCATGTTCGTGGCGCTCGCGGCGTCCGTGTTCAGCCTGCTGGCCATCGCCATCGAGCGGCACCTGACCATGCTGCAGATGAAGCTGCGGCACAGCGGCGGCGCGCCGCGCGTCTTCCTGCTGATCGGCGGCGTGTGGATGGTGGCGGCGGTGCTGGGGGGGCTGCCGGGCGCGGGCTGGAACTGCATCCACCGCGTCACGCGCTGCTCCACCGTGCTGCCGCTCTACCACAAGACCTACATCCTGTTCTGCACCACCGTGTTCAGCGCCATCCTCGCCGCCATCGTGGTGCTCTACGCGCGCATCTACGCGCTGGTGCGAACGCGCAGCCGCAAGCTCGTCTTCCGCCAGGTGAGCGCGGCGCAACAGGTGGAAAAAGTTCTGACGTCATTTATCTTTGTCTCGTTTTTTACTTCTGTCTTTTATTATATCTTTATGTATTTATTATTATTTATTTATTATTATATCTTTATTTATCTTCATTTATATATTATTATTAGGGACACACACGTCAGCACGCTTTAAAAAGACTCTCACACGCACACACACACTCACACACACGCGCACACACACGCACACGCACACACACACGCACACACACGCGCACACACACGCACACGCACACACACACGCGCACACACACACACACACGCGCACACACACACACACAGTCACCGGTCAGTCCCTTTCTCTCTTGTCTACCAAAGGCCTAAAATGCCTAAAACAATGACATTAAAAACCTGTAGAAGAAGAAGTCCCTGACCTCCCCCCTGTCCCCCCTGTCCCCCCAGGTGTCCAACGGGCGCGGCGGCGGCGGCTCGGAGAAGTCTCTGGCGCTGCTGAAGACGGTGATCATCGTGCTGAGCTGCTTCATCGCCTGCTGGGCGCCGCTCTTCGTGCTGCTGCTGCTGGACGCCGCCTGCGAGACGCGGCGCTGCCCGGTGCTCTACCAGGCCGAGTGGTTCCTGGCGCTCGCCGTGCTCAACTCCGCCATGAACCCGCTCATCTACACGCTGACCAGCCACGAGATGCGCAGCGCCTTCCTCAAGACGCTGCTGTGCTGCACCGCGTGCCTGCGTCCCGGCGCCAAGCTCGGGGCCAGCGGCGCCGCCGCCGCGCCCGTCGAGTTCAGCCGCAGCAGGTCGGATAACTCCTGCCCCCCCCACAGGGACGCAGAGGCGTCGCCACGGGAGACCACCACCACCACGGCGGCGGCGGCGGCATCCTCAGGGAGCGTCTAAACAGTTTGTAGCTCGTCAGACGTAGAGTTAGGGTTTGTACAGGTGATGATGTCATGCAGGTGATGATGTCATGCAGTGTTAGGTAACCCCCGGTCAGCTGTTTATGTCCCAGAGGAATCTCTAATCTCTGTCGTAGCTACATGGCGTCAGTTTGGCGAGGACACTGACTCGAGACAGTCGGCCGTGGGACAGTCTGGCGAGGACGCTGACTCGAGTCAGTCGCCGTGAGACAGTCTGGCGAGGACACTGACTCGAGACAGTCGGCCGTGGGACAGTCTGGCGAGGACGCTGACTCGAGTCAGTCGCCGTGGGACAGTCTGGCGAGGTCGCTGACTCGAGTCAGTCGCCGTGGGACAGTCTGGCGAGGTCGCTGACTCGAGTCAGTCGCCGTGGGACAGTCTGGCGAGGACGCTGACTCGACAGTCGGCCGTGGGACAGTCTGGCGAGGTCGCTGACTCGAGTCAGTCGGCCGTGGGACAGTCTGGCGAGGACGCTGACTTGAGTCAGTCGGCTTGGGACAGTCTGGCTGGCGACTCGGGTCGCTGGGACAGTCGAGTCAGTCTGGCCGTGGGACAGTCTGGCGGGGACAGGACGCTGACTCGAGTCAGTCGGCCGTGAGACAGTCTGGCGAGGACGCTGACTCGAGTCAGTCGCCGTGGGACAGTCTGGCGAGGACGCTGACTCGAGTCAGTCGCCGTGAGACAGTCTGGCGAGGACGCTGACTCGAGTCAGTCGGCCGTGGGACAGTCTGGCGAGGACGCTGACTCGAGTCAGTCGGCCGTGGGACAGTCTGGCGAGGTCGCTGACTCGAGTCAGTCGGCCGTGGGACAGTCTGGCGAGGTCGCTGACTCGAGTCAGTCGGCCGTGGGACAGTCTGGCGAGGTCGCTGACTCGAGTCAGTCGGCCGTGGGACAGTCTGGCGAGGTCGCTGACTCGAGTCAGTCGGCCGTGGGACAGTCTGGCGAGGTCGCTGACTCGAGTCAGTCGGCGTGGGACAGTCTGGCGTGGGAGGTCTGGCTGACTCGAGTCAGTCGGCGTGGGACAGTCTGGCGAGGTCGCTGACTCGAGTCAGTCGGCGTGGGACAGTCTGGCGAGGACGCTGAGGTCGCTGTCTCGAGTCAGTCGCCGTGGGACAGTCTGGCGAGGACGCTGACTCGAGTCAGTCGCCGTGGGACAGTCTGGCGAGGTCGCTGACTCGAGTCAGTCGGCCGTGGGACAGTCTGGCGAGGTCGCTGACTCGAGTCAGTCGGCGTGGGACAGTCTGGCGAGGACGCTGACTCGAGTCAGTCGGCGTGGGACAGTCTGGCGAGGTCGCTGACTCGAGTCAGTCGGCGTGGGACAGTCTGGCGAGGACGCTGAGTTTTGATCCACTATGTCTAACCCCGGCTACATACACATAAACATATTCAGCTGTTTTTACATTCGCTGTCCCCCCCCCCCCCAGGTGTTAGACATTTCCTGGAAAAAGAAGAAAATATACTTTAAGTGTGTTGTTTTTATTTTAGCATGTGTGTGTGTTTGTAACATTTAAAGGGCCGGTGTGTAGCGTCTCTCGTTATCAGCCGTCAACTCCAAGCGTTCCTATTGGCCGGAGATTGTACCTTAGCCCTCCCGTGGTCATGCTCCATGTGACCTACGGTAGCCTGTAAGGGACACACATGATGATGCTAATGCTGCTAATGCTAATGCTAACGGGTATCGTCGCCTCCAGGTTAGACGTAGAAAACATGGCGGACCACACGGATTCACAGTCTTCTTCTTCTTCTGCCCCTGAAACAGGAAACTGTGGTGTAATACGCAGTCTGACCTGCGCGATGGCGAGTGAGTGAGTGTGTGCGTCTGTGTGTGTATGTATGTGTGTGTGTGTTTCTGTGTGTGTGTGTGTGTGTGTGTGTGTGTGTGTGTGTGTGTGTGTGTGTGTGTGTGTGTGCGTGTGTGTGTGTGTGTGATTGGGGGGGCAGTAGTTCAGTCCATAGGGAGGTGTTGGGACCCGGAGGGTTGCTGGTTCAGGTGCTGGTTCAGGTCCCCGTGCGGACCAGAGTAGGGAGTGTAGACCGGTAGCTGGAGAGATGCTGGTTCACCTCCGGGCACTGCCAGGTGCTCAGGAGCAAGGAATCGAACCCCCCCAACCACTCAGGGTGCTGGTCCAGCTGGCCGCCACCCCACTCTGACATCTCTCCATTAGTCATGTATAGGTCCTGAGCATGTGTGTGTGCGTGTGTGTGTCTGTGTGTGTGTGTGTGTGTGTGTGTGTGTGTGTGTGTGTGTGTGTGTGTGCGTGCGTGTGTGTGTGTGTGTGTGTGCGTGTGTGTGTGTGTGTGTGTGTGTGTGTGTGTGTGTGTGTGTGTGTGTGTGTGTGTGCGTGTGTGTGTGTGTGTGTGTGTGTGTGTGTGTGCGTGTGTGTGTGTGCGTGTGTGTGTGTGTGTGTGTGTGTGTGTGTGTGTGTGTGTGTGTGTGTGTGTGTGCGTGTGTGTGTGTGTGTGTGTGTGTGTGTGTGTGTGTGTGTGTGCGTGTGTGTGTGTGCGTGTGTGTGTGTGTGCGTGTGTGTGCGTGTGTGTGTGTGTGTGCGTGTGTGTGCGTGTGTGTGTGTGTGTGTGTGTGTGTGTGTGTGTGTGTGTGTGTGTGTGTGTGTGTATTTCAGGCCTGTGTGTGATTACTAGCAAATAAACAGATTAAATGAAATGAATCCTCTGGACGGAGACGCCCGTACACACCGGACCTTTAGTCAGAGTCATTATAGAGATCATAGACCTGCTTTTACCTGAGAGGAGAAGAAGAGTTTGTAGTTTTTGGAGAAGTACCTGAACTTGAAGTTTTTGTGTTTTTGTGTAGAAAGTTTAACAAAGTAAAAGTAGAAGCTGTTCCTACTTCCTGTTGTTGTTGTTTTCTTCAGTTAATTGAAAGTTTGTGTTTTGGTTTCAGGAAGTACGGAAGCTCATTTCCGCCAAAAAGCAAAGTTATAAACGCTCAAAATATTAATTTAAAAAAACAGAAAAACACCAAAAAACAACACGAGTCGTATTTTCTCGATGTTTCAGACACTTCTGGGTTTTTCAACATGTTTCCAGTTTTTTCCCAATTTTTTGTCACTTTTTGCTTATTTTTGACATTGTTCACGCTTATGGGGGGGGGGTGTAGTTTTTTTATACAGTCTATGGTGTTATGGTGGTGTCCGCAGAGACGTAGTTAAGCTCCGCCCATGGGTGGAGACCGAGGAGACCAGTAGGCACCGTGTTCTACCTCCCATGCAGTACTACGCGGTAAGTACAAGTACCTCAAACTTACTAAAACAACTAGCAACTGATGCTGAGAATATTAGTACGAACAACAAAACTTCTGGTATACGTCTTAGAAACCGGCCAACGTGTCCTGGTGCTAGCTAGCTAGCAGTGTATGCTAAGGTAGCTAGCAGTGTATGCTAATGTAGCTAGCAGTGTATGCTAATGTAGCTAACTTTATCAGTGATGATTTAACAAAGGAAAAACTCAGCCTTGTGTTATTTTACTGCATATAATGTTGTTAACGTTGCCCCCCCCCCCTTCACTTTGAACATCAAGGGGCCGCAAAAACCACGTCCCAGCACCCAGACAGGGTTTCACATGGTTAGCGGTCTGTGTGACCAGCATCCCACCGTGTCTGGTGACCCATCAGAGTCTATGACCTGCAGTGTTGGAAGAAGTACTACAGGAGTACAACACAGAAACCCTAACAGATGCTGCAAGAAGAAGAATGGTGAACATCCTGACCAGCATGGTGTGTTTGTTTACATTACAAATATCTGCTCACTGAAGCAATCAGAGAAGATGATGCATGAGGGTTAGGGTGTTGTTCCCTTAGGGTTAGGATGTTGTTCCCTTAGGGTTAGGGTGTTGTTCCCTTAGGGTTAGGGTGTTGTTCCCTTAGGGTTAGGGTGTTGTTCCCTTAGGGTTAGGATGTTGTTCCCTTAGGGTTAGGATGTTGTTCCTTAGGGTTAGGGGGTTAGGGGGGTGTTGTTCCCTTTAGGGGTTAGGGGATGTTGTTCCCTTAGGGTTGTTCCCTTAGGGTTAGGATGTTGTTCCCTTAGGGTTAGGATGTTGTTCCCTTAGGGTTAGGATGTTGTTCCCTTAGGGTTGGGGTGTTGTTCCCTTAGGGTTAGGGGTTAGGGGGTGTTGTTCCCTTTAGGGTTAGGGGTGTTGTTCCCTTAGGGTTAGGGATGTTGTTCCCTTAGGGTTAGGATGTTGTTCCCTTAGGGTTAGGGTGTTGTTCCCTTAGGGTTAGGGTGTTGTTCCCTTAGGGTTAGGGTGTTGTTCCCTTAGGGTTAGGATGTTGTTCCCTTAGGGTTAGGGTGTTGTTCCCTTAGGGTTAGGGTGTTGTTCCCTTAGGGTTAGGGTGTTGTTCCCTTAGGGTTAGGATGTTGTTCCCTTAGGGTTAGGGTGTTGTTCCCTTAGAGTTAGGTTAGGATGTTGTTCATAGCACATAGCTGCCTACGAGTACTGGTCCTATTAACAGAACCACCACAGACACAGAAGTACAGGATCAAACATTTACCTATTCTTAAAAGCTACAAACACAAAACAACAATTTATCAATGTGTTACTGTTGTTACTTCAAATAATGAACCGAGTCCTTTCACCTTCTCTCACTCTAGGTATGACAATACATTTAAAGCATTTGATTGTTGACCACCACAGACTATTGTACCCACATAGGGACGTGATCCCTAAGAATCCTTTTATGATCCATTACCCATCTTCTATAAGGGAAACTGGCCCCTTGTTATACACGTGGTGTATGAGGTCTGAGGCCAAAACAAGCTGTTTAAAGATTGTTTTAAAAATGTTAAAACGTCATTGCTTGCTACAAAGCATCAGGCGGCCGTTGCTTATCACTCAAACTAAATGAGTACGGGCCAATTCATTTTCTCCAGAGATGAGAATGTCAACAATGATCTTTTTAAAAGATGTTTTCTCAACCCGTTGATGGTGCAGAGCAGAAAGCTGGACGGGTGTTTGCAGCGATGTTAGAAGACAGATAAGGACGTACTTCTGGGTTAGATCAGACGAGCTGTTTAGAGAGGATGTATGACCATCGTCATCATTCAGTGTATTACGAAGTGCAGAGAGATGTCTACTAAAAATGTCTGAGCTTAAATTTCATAAACCGTTTAATATTCAATACTCATACAATGTTTCAGATGAAAGTATTTACATTATACCTTCATTCACAATGTTTTAATTCAGCCGACTGCAAAGGAGAAAAGGCACAAATAAATGTTTTTGAAAATTATTGTTTATTGTGATTAATTCTTATTAATATAAGTATATATTTAATTATCAATACTATATTTACAATTAATTTAAAAAAAATTTCAGTGTAGATAATTCACAATTTAGGTAGTGAAATTAACCCAAATAGTTCAAAAAAATGAACTCGAGCAGTGTTAGTTGTCTAATCCCTCAGTGTTCCTATGACTCTGCAGACTGTTAATTGTTTAATATTTTGTAAGTGTGAATGTAACTCTGGAGAGTGTGGACCTACATAAACCCTCAACTCTGTGGGAGTTAATTCAACACTGGACTTTTTGCTGTGGGGCTCCTTAATGGGTGCGGGGGGGGGATCTCCTGTCTGTGTGGGT
>CM049379.1:195000-260000 GCA_026937815.1 Etheostoma perlongum | reverse complement strand
CGCGGGGAGCTAGGTACGCAAATCTAGCATCAGGGCCCTCGCCTCATGCTAACCCCATGCTAACCACATTCTGACGAATATAACAAGTATTCTATTAAGCCGGGTTCCTACTCATGAGCAGCGCTGTATGCCCCCCCCACAGCTCGCGGAGCAGCCGGACCCTGGAGGCGGTGGTGCGAGCCGGCAGCCTGCGGTTGCTCGGCGCCCGGGGATCAGAGGCGTGTGAGGCAGTGAGCCCCGGCGAGGAGCCGCTCAGCCCGGGGCCCCCGCCCCTGGGGGGGCCCGGCGCCCCCTCCAGCAGCCGTGCGGACCGAGAGCCCATCCTGCGCATCAACCGCGCCGGGCAGTGGTACGTGGAGACGAGCAGCGAGCCGGAGCGCAGCGGCGAGGACGGCGGCGTCAGGATCAAGACGGAGAGGATGGAGGAGTGGATCGGAGCGGGGGAGCACCAGGAGGAGGGGGGCCGGCGGAGGGGGGGGGTACCATGATGATCGACACGTCGGGACGCAGCACGCTGCTGACGGCGCCGGGCGGAGCGGCGGCGAGCCGCAGCGCACAGCCGTCCTCCAGCTTCAGCGAAGCAGACAGGTGAGCACGGCGTCCATGTTTTATGACATTCCTTTTGCAGACTTTGTAGTTTCCCCCCATGCTGTTGCAACGACTAGTAACGTTAGAAAAACTACAAAACCCACGGGATGGTTGCTCTACAGCGCACACTAATGTTTTTTTGCACTTTGGCTTCAATATACGAAAACTAAAAAAACTGGCGGCCACATAAACACCTGCATGAATTTGTACTAAGTAGCAATAACACAAGGTGTGTGTGTGTGTGTGTGTGTGTGTGTGTGTGTGTGTGTGTGTGTGTGTGTGTGTGTGTGTGTGTGTGTGTGTGTGTGTGTGTGTGTGTGTGTGTGTGTGTGTGTGTGTGTGTGTGTGTGTGTGTGTGTGTGTGTGTCAGATTTAGTCCCAGCGGCAGCGTTGTCGTCCTGTCAGAGCGTCAGAGAGCCAAGAGCGAGTCTCCGAGCCAGGCAGACGACCTCCGTCAGCCAAACTCACAGGTAATAATGATAAAGGGACATTTATTAGATAAAAGTAGAGATTATTTACAAGGAGTCTGGTGGAGATACAGTGGTGTGAAAAAGTGTTTGCCCCCTTCCTCATTTCCTGTTCCTTTGCATGTTTGTCACACTTAAGTGTTTCTGAACATCAAACCAATTTAAACAACAGTCAAGGACAACACAAGTAAACACAAAATGCAATTTGTAAATGAAGGTGTTTATTATTAAAGGAGAAAAAAAATCCAAACCATCATGGCCCTGTGTGAAAAAGTGATTGCCCCCCTTGTTAAAACATACTATAACTGTGGTTGTCCACACCTGAGTTCAATTTCTCTAGCCACACCCAGGCCTGATTATTGCCACACCTGTTCACAATCAAGGCATCACTTAAATAGGAGCTGCTTGACACAGTAAGGTCCACCAGAAGATCCTTAAAAGCTACACATCATGCCGAGACCCAAAGAAATTCAGGAACAATTGAGAAAGAAAGTAATTGAGATCTATCAGTCTGGAAAGGGTTATAAAGCCATCTCCAAAGCTTTGGGAATCCAGCGAACCACAGTGAGAGTCATTATCCACAAATGGCGAAGACATGGAACAGTGGTGAACCTTCCCAGGAGTGGCCGGCTGCCCAAAATTACCCCAAGAGCGCAGCGACGACTCATCCAAGAGGTCACAAAAGACCCCACAACAACGTCCAAAGAACTGCAGGCCTCACTTGCCTCAGTTAAGGTCAGCGTTCATGCCTCCACCATCAGGAAGAGACTGGGCAAACATGGCCTGCATGGCAGAGTTCCAAGGAGAAAACCACTGCTGAGCAAAAAGAACATCAAAGCTCGTCTCAATTTCTCCAGAACACATCTAAATGATCCCCAAGACTTTTGGGACAACATTCTGTGGACCGATGAGACAAAAGTGGAACGCTTTGGAAGGTGTGTGTCCAAGTATATCTGGCGTAGAAGGAACACTGCATTTCATAAAAAGAACATTATACCAACAGTAAAATATGGTGGTGGTAGTGTGATGGTCTGGGGCTGTTTTGCTGCTTCAGGACCTGGAAGACTTGCCGTGATAAAAGGAACTATGAATTCTGCTGTCTACCAAGAGATCCTGAAGGAGAATGTCCGACCATCTGTTTGTGTACTCAAGCTGAAACGAACTTGGGTTCTGCAGCAGGACAATGATCCTAAACACACCAGCAAGTCCACCACCGAATGGCTGAAGAAAAACAAAATGAAGACTTTGGAGTGACCTAGCCAAAGTCCTGACCTGAATCCTATAGAGATGTTGTGGTATGACCTTAAAAAGGCCGTTCATGCTCGCAAACCCTCTAATGTAACTGAATTAGGACAATTCTGCAAAGATGAGTGGGCCAAAATCCCTCCAGGACGCTGTAAAAGCCTCATTGCACGTTATCGCAAACGCTTGGTTGCAGTTGTTGCTGCTAAAGGTGGCCCAACCAGTTATTAGGTTTAGGGGGCAATCACTTTTTCACACAGGGCCATGATGGTTTGGATTTTTTTTCTCCTTTAATAATAAACACCTTCATTTACAAATTGCATTTTGTGTTTACTTGTGTTGTCCTTGACTATTGTTTAAATTGGTTTGATGTTCCGAAACACTTAAGTGTGACAAACATGCAAAGGAACAGGAAATGAGGAAGGGGGCAAACACTTTTTCACACCAGTAGTGCTTATTTACATGGAGTCTGATTTGTGTGTGTGTGTGTGTGTGTGTGTGTGTGTGTGTGTGTCTGTGTGTGTCTGTGTGTGTTTCAGGGGGAGGAGCACCCAGCTCTGGACATGGGGGGCTACGAAGACTACCTGCGGGAGCAGGTGGGCGACCGCTGGTTCCGCTACAACCCGCGTCTCACCTGCATCTACTGCTGCAAGTCCTTCAACCAGAAGGGAAGCCTGGACCGCCACATGCGGCTCCACATGGGCATCACGCCCTTCGTCTGCCGCATCTGTGGCAAGAAGTACACCCGCAAGGACCAGCTGGAGTACCACATCCGCAAGCACACGGGCAACAAGCCCTTCCACTGCCACGTCTGCGGCAAGAGCTTCCCCTTCCAGGTGGGTCCCCCAGGGTTTCCCCTTCCAGGTGGGTCCCCCAGACAGGTGGGTCCCCCAGGGTTTCCCCTTCCAGGTGGGTCCCCCAGGGTCCCCCAGACAGGTGGGTTCCCCTTCCGATTGGGTTCCCCAAGGAGGAGGGAATCGAACTCTGCAAGAGTCTGGGATCCATGAACTGAACCCTGACCCCCCCACATATATTGTATAAAATGAACTTGCATATTAATCTACAGCCTTTAAAGCATAGAATATTATTTATTATTTATTATTAAGTTACAGAGTCTGTCCCCCCACCCCCCCTCTCTAACCCCCCCCCAGGCCATCCTGAACCAGCACTTCCGTAAGAACCACCCGGGCTGCGCCCCGCAGGAGGCCCACAGCGCGTTCCCCGAGACCACCACCGCCTCTGTCACGTCCCGGGGGGGCCCCAGCGACGACGCCTCACCCAGCCAGGACGAGCCCGAAGGCAGCGGGGGTGGGGGCCCCTACGGCGGGGCCCCAGGCGTCTGTCTCCACCACGGGGCCCGACTGACCTCAAGGGACCTGACTGGCTCTGACGGGGCCTCTTGGGGCCCGACTGACCTCAATGGGCCAGACTGGCTCCGATGGGGCCTCTCGGTGCCTGACTGAACTCAAGGGCCCGACTGGCTCTGACGGGGCCTCTTAGGGCCCGACTGGCCCCGAGGGGCCCGACTGACCTCAATGGGCTGGACTGGCTCCGATGGGGCCTCTCGCTGCCTGACTGAACTCAAGGGCCCGACTGGACTCTTGGGGCCCGACTGGCTCTTACGGGGCCTCTTGGGGCCTGACTGGTCCCAACTGACCTCAATGGGCCGGACTGGCTACGATGGGGCCCCTCGGTGCCCGACTGAACTCAAGGGCCCGACTGGCTCTGACGGGGCCTCTTAGGGCCCGACTGGCCCCGAGGGGCCCGAGGGGCCCGACTGACCTCAATGGGCCGGACTGGCTCCGATGGGGCCTCTCGCTGCCTGACTGAACTCAAGGGCCCGACTGGACTCTTGGGGCCCGACTGGCTCTTACGGGGCCTCTTGGGGCCTGACTGGTCCCAACTGACCTCAATGGGCCGGACTGGCTACGATGGGGCCCCTCGGTGCCCGACTGAACTCAAGGGCCCAACTGGCTCCGATGGGGCCTCTTGGGGCCCGACTGACCTCAAGGGCCCAACTGGCCCCTCTCGGGGCCCGACTGATATTTCTGGGCTTTAAACCACATCTACCTTCACTAACAGATTAAGCTGAAATGAAGAACCACACACACACACCTCCGTTTGTTATGTTACAGGTTACCAGATGTTAGGGGGGGCCACATGGAGACCCAGTCCTGGACAGGTTTGTCCCTGGGGGGCCACATGGAGACCCAGTCCTGGACAGGTTTTAGGACACGTTGCCAAACTCCTCAGTGCCAGTTTCAAACTTTAAAAGCTTCAAGACAATCCAGAGCGGCTCGGTAATGATGATAATAATATTAATAATAATAATATTATTAATAATGATAATAATATAGAACATGTAGAACATTTTTTTTGTCATCTATCAGAATTAATAGTAAGAAAACTATAACTATATGTGTATATATATATACATATATGTGTGTATATATATATACATATATGTTCTACATGTTCTATATGTGAACATGTTCTATATAGAACGTTAGGGTCTGGCAGGTGAGACTCGTAAAGTAACAACGTTATTGCGTATTATTTTGAGCTATTTCTTTATCATTAATCGTGTTTTTAACGTCTTTGGAGAGTTTTCCGACACATCTTACGTTTTATTTTGTTTTTGCTGTTTTTTAAATTACATATACAGTGTTTTTATTCTTTAAATGCCTTTCTAGAGAAAATTATTATCAATATTATTATTATGATTATATCTCCATGTTATTACATTGTTGTAAAACAACTCTGCATGCCGCTGTATTACATTCTGCGTTCATAATCACATGAACATTACACTTTAAAGTTAGATTGATACACAATGTGTTATTACATGTTATTACACAATGTGTTATTACACAATGTGTTATTACACAATGTGTTATTACACAATGTGTTATTACACAATGTGTTATTACACAATGTGTTATTACACAATGTGTTATTAGTGTGTTATTACATATGTTATTACACAATGTGTTATTACATATGTTAATTACACAATGTGTTATTACATATGTTATTACACAATGTGTTATTACATGTTATTACATGTTATTACACAATGTGTTATTACACAATGTGTTATTACACAATGTGTTATTACATGTGTTATTACGCAACGTTACAAGTGAACAGACTCTAAGCAGGAACGCCTCAGATAAGCTACACCGCCAAGTTACCTCTCATCACGACGCAATACAGCCCCCACCCTCCCCCGGGGGGGCATAGCTCCCCCCCTCCCCCGGGGGACATAGCTCCCCCTCCCCTCCCCCGGGGGACATAGCTCCCCCTCCCCTCCCCCGGGGGACATAGCTCCCCCTCCCCTCCCCCGGGGGGGCATAGCTCCCCCCCCAACCCCCCGCTCTGACACACTGCTCAGATATTTTTTATAGACCAGAAGGTGTTTATTATTTTTTTTTATTTCTGGGACACTTCTTTGCTCTGACAGTGTGGAAGACTCTCTGTTAGCTTAGCATTAAATCTGCTGCACGGCCCCATCAGAGACTCTCTGTTAGCTTAGCATTAAATCTGCTGCACGACCCCATCAGAGACTCTCTGTTAGCTTAGCATTAAATCTGCTGCACGGCCCCATCAGAGACTCTGTTAGCTTAGCATTAAATCTGCTGCACGACCCCATCAGAGACTCTCTGTTAGCTTAGCATTAAATCTGCTGCACGGCCCCAGCAGAGACGCTCTGTTAGGTTAGCATTAAATCTGCTGCGCGGCCCCATCAGAGACTTTCTGTTAGCTTAGCATTAAGTTAGCCTGTAGTGACATACTGTTCCAGGTCATACGAGTACCAGGCCTGCGCGTGCAGCAGAGTTAATGTCGCGGCTGAGACCGGGGCCGACGGGACGGACAGACCAGATGGACGCACCGCTAGCCGCCGGACCGCGGCGCCGGACTAGAAGACGGTCTGCGTCCCATGGCAACCAAAGGAAAGACGGCGTCGGCCAAACAAGTTCAGCACTTAGAGAGAGGAAGCAGAATGTTTATAAAGACAATGGAAAGACATTTTATCATATTTAAACTACAAAGATGGTTGTTTTGCTTCTGAATACTGTTCGAATGTAAGCTAACAAGCTAGCAAGCTAGCGGTTGGACTGGGCTGTCTGCAGGCAGCAGGTAGCACACAGAGCTGTGAATCAGGTTCTCAGTGGACGCTATGTGTTTTATGCAAGTGAAGCCAGCGGCTCGCTGGGACTCCATGTCCCCCCCCCCCGCTGCAGCCGCCACGGCCGCCGTGCCGCGGCGCCGTTCAGGCTAACAGGAACTTTCAGGTATCAGACTCTAATCCAGTGAACCGGACTTTACCTTTCCCTACGTAGCAGCTAACGCTAACGGCTAAACCTCAGAGCGAGCTATGTGCCGCAGAAACAAAACTCACCTGAATACACACACACACACAGAGACAGACACACACACACAGACATACAAACATACACAGACAGACACACACACACAGAGACAGACACACACACAGACATACAAACATACACAGACAGACACACACACAGAGACCGAGACAGACACACACACACACAGACAGACACACACAGAGAGACAGACACACACACACACACAGGGCAACGTGGAATACAACCCAGGATGCAGAGCATACTGCTTTCTGATTGGCTGCCAGGTAGTAGTGTAAGGATTAATAAATCATCATCACTGCTTACAATATTCTCCAAAAATATCACCATAAATACTATGAGTGTGTACATAAATAAAAGGTTATTACAGAAGATATTAACACAAATCTACTGTTTGTAAAACGTAAGACGTTGAATAATTTTAACCCGTTTCCTCTTTATAAATATAAATATATATAATATATATATATATATATAAATAAAGATCCCTCCTGGTGTCCTCCTTTAAATGTCTAAATCTGAATTATGAGTTTCTTTTTAACCAAATCACCATAAAATGGATTCCTTCCAACTCTTTCATTCCTCTGATCTTAACTGTAAGTCAACATAATTCATCATTCTGCTTTTTAACTCTAATATTAGGAATAATTCTGTATAAATGAGTTATTGACAATGGATTCCTAAAACTAGTAAAACTAGGAAGGTGGTTTTTTTAACCCGGGAGGACAACACCAGGGTTAAAATATATATATAGATATATAAAATACATCTATATATAAAATATATCGGACGTTTTACTATGAACGTGTTTTTTAAATTTTTTAATAAATCGGAGTCAATACATTCAGCATGTTAAGGAACGGGTTGCCTAGGAGACCACCTTCACTCCCATTGGCTGCTCCTCACCTTAAATCCTCATCTTCATCCTCATCTTCATCATCTTCATCTTCACTATCCTCATCTTCACCATCCTCATCCCTATCCGAATGACATGTGAATAATCAGTAACCATGACGACGCCATTAGAACTCATTAGCTCATGATCAGCTGATGTGAGTCTCCTGATACACGGAGCAAGAAAGTGACTCAAAGAAAAATCAACTTTTTAATACTGTATGTTTTATTTTGAAGGTTTCATGCAACACGTCACGGACGCGGGTCACGTGACTTCAGCGTTGCTATGGCGCCGAAGGTCATTCCAAACAGCCGTATTCTAGGCGTTGTTTTATGTAAAGATGTTTATGTTGCATGTTTGGGAGGGGGGTTCACCATGACCACTAATCGCTCACAGGTCGCATCTCCTGAGGAAATAAAGCACTTTAAAGTGTCCACCGCCACGACTCGCCTCTTATTTACACTCATTACCCACAATTCCCTGGGCAGGGGGTGACATGGACTCGGGACAATCCCCCGTTGCTAAAAGTATTGGGCTTACTGTGTTTCATGGTATACACGTTACATGCATGTACTCATTAAAGGTCCCAACCCGGTAATGTCTTTTTATTAAAGAGTAAGATCCTTCAAATCACCGCCACCAGACTCCATGTAAATAATCACTACTTTTAGCGTGTATAGAGCAGCATATCTCCACCAGACTCCATGTAAATAATCACTACTTTTAGCATGTATAGAGCAGCATATCTCCACCAGACTCCATGTAAATAATCACTACTTTTAGCGTGTATAGAGCAGCATATCTCCACCAGACTCCATGTAAATAATCACTACTTTTAGCGTGTATAGAGCAGCATATCCCCACCAGACTCCATGTAAATAATCACTACTTTTAGCGTGTATAGAGCAGCATATCTCCACCAGACTCCATGTAAATAATCACTACTTTTAGCATGTATAGAGCAGCATATCTCCACATGTAAATGGGTGAATTAAGAGTTTATTCCAACCAGACCAGAGTGGTGATTGTTGGAACAGTGGAAAGATGAACCAAGACGGCTTTTGGTAGTTTCATTTAGTTTCTGTCCACTTTGAATGAAGTGTGTTCTACGATGCTAAAAGTAGTGATTATTTACATGGAGTCTGGTGGGTTTGGTGATGGTGATTTCTGTTTCATGTTAAACTAAAAGGATCTTTCTCTGTAGGGATCCATCCCTTAATGTAAGACACTTAGAACAATAAAGGGTTACATTACAGCTTGTTTCTAACTGATGCTGAACATCTATCGTGTAGGGGCGGTTCTTATTGGCTGCAGGGGTGGGTGGCCGGTTCTTATTGGCTGCAGGGGTGGGTACCCGGTTCTTATTGGCTGCAGGGGTGGGTGGCCGGTTCTTATTGGCTGCAGGGGTGGGTGGCCGGTTCTTATTGGCTGCAGGGGTGGGTACCCGGTTCTTATTGGCTGCAGGGGTGGGTGGCCGGTTCTTATTGGCTGCAGGGGTCGGCCACCCGGGCGGTGAACAGCAGCGCGTTGATGCTGGACTCTCTGATCAGGATCAGGAAGGGGCGCTCGGCGAGGAAGACCTCGCGGTCCAGGTTGATGGAGCGACCCACCGCCACCACGCCGGTGGCCCCCGCCGCCTCGCTGCCCTCCTCGTTCACCTGGCAACACAAAACACTCAGTCAGACCCTCCAGGACCCGGTCTACGTCTGATCTGGATCAGCGGTCTGGGACTAACCTCCAGGAACGCTTTATGGAAAGCATCAGAGATGTGAAGAAAGTCACTGCCGTCCTCCAACATCCCTGAAACACACACACACAGATATACACAGACACAGACACACACACACACACACACACACACACACACACACAGACACACTTTATTAATCACTCAACTTCACAAACCCCCCCCATCTGTCCAGGCTCCTCTCTTTACCCTGTCTGTCTTGGTTATGCTTTGATAAAGCTTATAGTTAGGGCATAGAATTGAATATTGTTATCTTCCCATTTTGTGTGCATCTATGTCCCAGAAATGCTTGTTACTAACCTAGTTACTAACCTAGTTACTAACCTAGCTAGCTCTGGGGAGTCATTCCCCGGAGTCCTTTTGTTCTTTTTCTCCCAGCATGTTACCACGGATCAGGGAGGCTCCAAAATCATGGTAGCAGCTGTCGCCGTGGTCCCGCTACACGATCTGCGGTGCCCTGCTACATCCTTCTACGTCCTGCTACATCCTCCTACATCCTGCTGCGTCCTGCTACACCCTGCTACGTCATGCTACATCCTGCTACGTCCCTGCTACATCCTGCTACGTCCTGCTACATCCTGCTACATCCTGCTACATCCTGCTACATCCTGCTACATCCTGCTACACCCTGCTACGTCCTGCTACACCCTGCTACATCCTGCTACATCCTGCTACATCCTGCTACATCCTGCTGCGTCCTGCTACACCCTGCTACGTCATGCTACATCCTTCTACATCCTGCTACATCCTGCTACATCCTGCTACATCCTGCTGCGTCCTGCTACACCCTGCTACATCCTGCTACATCCTGCTACATCCTGCTACATCCTGCTGCGTCCTGCTACACCCTGCTACATCCTGCTACATCCTTCTACGTCCTGCTACATCCTCCTACATCCTGCTGCGTCCTGCTACACCCTGCTACGTCATGCTACATCCTGCTACGTCCTGCTACATCCTGCTACGTCCTGCTACATCCTGCTACATCCTGCTACGTCCTGCTACATCCTGCTACATCCTGCTACACCCTGCTACGTCCTGCTACGTCCTGCTACATCCTGCTACATCCTGCTACATCCTGCTACGTCCTGCTACATCCTGCTACGTCCTGCTACATCCTGCTACATCCTGTTACGTCCTGCTACACCCTGCTACGTCCTGCTACGTCCTGCTACGTCCTGCTACGTCCTGCTACGTCCTGCTACGTCCTGCTGTGCCTTGTGATGCCGCACAGTGCCCTGCTATGCCATGAACTACTACAAAGAACTATTTTTGTGACTGTTATTGCCACTCTTCATTCTATCCCCAACCGGTCGTCAGACATCTACCAAGAGCCTGGGTCTGGGTCTGGGTCTGGGCCTGGGTCTGGGTCTGTCCGAGGTTTCTTCCCAAAGGGGAGTTTTTCCTTGCCACTGTTGCACTGTTGCTTGCTCTGGAGGAAACTACTAGAACTGTTGGGTCCTTGTAAAGTGTGATAACTGAGATAACTCGTTATGAATTGATACTATAAATAAAATTGAATTGAATTATACCCCCCCCACCTGGCAGGCTGGCGTCCTGGGCGCTGAACAGGTCCCTGAGGCCCAGGTCCTGCAGCGGGTCCTTCAGGCTGAAGGCGTCCTCCAGACGGAACCTGGGCATGTGGACGGAGACGCTTGTCTCCTTCATCTGGTCCATCCAGCGGGTCAGAGAGTCCAGGTGCAGCCCCCCCTCCACCTGACACACACACACACACACACACGTTAATACACACACACACACACACACACACACACACACACACGTTACTACACACATACGTTAATACAAATACACACACACATTGTTACCTGGGTGAGCGTGGTGCCAGCGGCGGGCAGGATGATCACCATGGTGATGTCGTCTCCGCGGTACGGCAGCTCCAGCAGCTGCACGTGGTCGTCGGGGAGATGGAGGTACCTGAACCGCCGCTCCTGGTGCATCATGGGAACAGGGCAGCTCCGCTCGGCGCTCACCTGGAAGTCTGACACGTACACACTGGCCGGGTCAAACTGGTTCCTCCACTGGCCCTGAGACACACACACACACACACACACACACACACACACACACACACACACACACACACACACACACACACACACACACACACAGTATAGATTATAGTTATTAATGTAAATAATCACTACTTTTAGCATGTATAGAGCAGCATATCTCCACCAGACTCCATGTAAATAATCACTACTTTTGGCGTGTATAGAGCAGCATATCTCCACCAGACTCCATGTAAATAATCACTACTTTTAGCATGTATAGAGCAGCATATCTCCACCAGACTCCATGTAAATAATCACTACTTTTAGCGTGTATAGAGCAGCATATCTCCACCAGACTCCATATAAATAATCACTACTTTTAGCATGTATAGAGCAGCATATCTCCACCAGACTCCATGTAAATAATCACTACTTTTAGCATGTATAGAGCAGCATATCTCCACCAGACTCCATGTAAATAATCACTACTTTTAGCGTGTATAGAGCAGCATATCTCCACCAGACTCCATGTAAATAATCACTACTTTTAGCGTGTATAGAGCAGCATATCTCCACCAGACTCCATGTAAATAATCACTACTTTTAGCGTGTATAGAGCAGCATATCTCCACCAGACTCCATGTAAATAATCACTACTTTTAGTGTGTATAGAGCAGCATATCTCCACCAGACTGCATGTAAATAATCGCTACTTTTAGCATGTATAGAGCCAGCTAGATATTAATACCTTGAAGTAGATGGTGTTGACGAGGACCAGCATGGTGTTGGAGTCCAGGGATCCGGGTGGCAGCGTGTCCTGGATCAGGTTCTCCGTCTTGTTGGAGATCCAGTTGTTGATGGTGACGCGGGCGGCGTCCGGGTCCTCCTGGAGAACCACAGAGACCGGGATTATAGACAGTCTCTCATAGCCAGACCTGGTTTATGGGCATCTCTTTAAACCAATCACAATCATCGTGGGCGGGGCTAAGCTCCAGACGGCGCCACGGTGCCGCTGCTAAATAGTCTCAGGAAGGAAGTAGTTTTAGTCGGCAACAGAGACTCAGATTGGACAGATAGTCTAGCTAGCTGTCTGGATTTATCCTGCAGAGATCTGAGGACCAGGTCACCATAGTCCTATGCTTGCAGTTACTATGACAACAAGGGGGCGACAAAAAGGTGATGATAAGGTGACAAAGAGGCTACAAAAAGGTGGAAAAAAGGCGGCAAAAAGTGACTAAAAGGAGACAAATGATGTGTCTCCTTGAGAGAGAGACACACACAAAGTGGAGGAGGCAGGAGGAGGAGGAAGGAGAGGAGGAGGAGAAGAAGAGGAAGTGGAGGAGGAAGGAGAAGAGGAAGTGGAGGAGGAGGAGGAGGAGGAGGAGAGGAAGAGGAGGAGGAGGAAGTGGAAGTCACCCTGAAGTTGAGCGGCAGCAGCCTGGCGCCGTACACCGTCTCGCTGATGTTCTGATACGTCTCGTTGAAGACGAGGGAGGCGTCCCCGAACAGCCGGTTGGCGGAGACCAGGGACGTGGACGCGTCCGTCTTTCTGAAGAGACGACAGGTCAGCTTAGCGAAGAAGAAGTGGACCTGGTCCGACGTCTTGTCCGTGATGGAGTCAAACTCAAACACCTGCAGGCACAGAGCAGGGCTCACATCAGGGAGAAACAAGCTGGGATGTCACCCTTTATTATTTATTACTCTAAGTGTGTGACAACATTATGGGATGGATCCCTACAGAGATAGACCTTTTAGTTAAAGAGAAAGATCCTTTTAGTTTAACATGAAACAGAAATCACCATCACCAAACCCACCAGACTCCATGTCAATAATCCCTACTTTTAGCGTGTATACAGAAGCATATCTCCACCAGACTCCATGTAAATAATCACTACTTTTAGCGTGTATACAGAAGCATATCTCCACCAGACTCCATGTAAATGATCACTACTTTTAGCGTGTATACAGAAGCATATCTCCACCAGACTCCATGTAAATAATCACTACTTTTAGCGTGTATACAGAAGCATATCTCCACCAGACTCCATGTAAATGATCACTACTTTTTAGCGTGTATACAGAAGCATATCTCCACCAGACTCCATGTAAATAATCACTACTTTTAGCGTGTATACAGAAGCATATCTCCACCAGACTCCATGTAAATGATCACTACTTTTAGCGTGTATACAGAAGCATATCTCCACCAGACTCCATGTAAATAATCACTACTTTTAGCGTGTATACAGAAGCATATCTCCACCAGACTCCATGTAAATGATCACTACTTTTAGTGTGTATAGAGCAGCATATCTCCACCAGACTCCATGTAAATAATCACTACTTCATACAAAGTGGACAGAAACTAAATAATAGTGTCAGTGTGCTCTATACACGCTAAAAGTTGTGATGTAACTTCCTGTCTCTGACCTGCATGATCTGCTGCAGCGTGCGGTTGCAGGCCCCCAGTCTGGTCATGGCGAAGGCGGTGGAGATGCTGATGGGCGACATGAAGATGTTGGCGTCGGGCGTCCTGCGGAGCGCCAGCTGCTTGTAGAGCGCCAGGGCGAAGCGCCCGTTGGCCTTGGCCAGCTCCCACACGCGGGGGTTGGTGGCGCTGGGGGGGCCCTCAGGGGCCGGTGGGGGGCCCTCGGGCTCCGCATGGCGGTAGACGCAGCGCGGCTCCAGGGCGAGGGCTTTGGGTTTGGCGCTGCAGATGTCCGGCGGGACGGCGAGAGAGGCGAGCGGCAGGATCAACAGAACCAACAGCCAATCAGGAGCCCTCATTCTGCTTCTTTATTCCAGGCTTTGATTTCCAAGATCTGACAGAAACAACCGGAACATCTAGTCTCAGGTTAAGAGAGACATACACACACATACAGAGGGGGAGGGAGAGAGAGAGAGACACACACACATACGGAGAGAGAGAGACACACACACACATACGGAGAGAGAGACACACACACACTGAACCACACGTGCACACACACACACAACCCCCCCACACAGAAACACAAGCACCCTCCCCCAACACACGCACACAGACAAACACACGTGTCCAAAGTCCAGTCAGTCACTCAACACCCACCCCCGCGTTTTCATTTTCTCTCATTTAAATCTGACATTTACTGTTTTTAATTATAAGTTGAAGACGAGAACATGAAGATTCATTATATATTAATAATAATCTATTAACATATTATTAATCTAAAGACTTCTTCCCTCAGAACTCTGACTGATTCAGATGTAAAATGGAGACAAGAACACAGAGCTTAAATCACTTCTAAACATCAAGCAGAGTCAATTCATTATTATTATTATTGTTATTATTATTATAATAAAAGAGTCCTCTCTTGTTTCCATGTCTTTGTCCCAAGCAGCAGAAGAAGTTAAATCTTACCTGATGAGACGAAGCGTCGAGTGTTTTAGGACCAGGTCAGTGTCCCGCGGAGCGCTGGGACGTCCCAGCGACCTTCAACCCGGGTCAGTGTCCCGCGGAGCGCTGGGCGCCCCAGCGACCTTCAACCCGGGTCAGTGTCCCGGAGGCTGGGACGCCCCAGCAACCTTTGACCCGGGTCAGTGTCCCACGGAGCGCTGGGACGTCCCAGCGACCTTCAACCCGGGTCAGTGTCCCGCGGAGCGCTGGGACGTCCCAGCAACCTTTGACCCGGGTCAGTGTCCCACGGAGCGCTGGGACGTCCCAGCAACCTTTGACCCGGGTCAGTGTCCCGCGGAGCGCTGGCCCCGTCCCAACCTTTGACCCGGGTCAGTGTCCCGCGGAGCTGGGAGCGCTGGGACGTCGCGGAGCACAGCAACCTTTGACCCGGGTCAGTGTCCCGCGGAGCACTGGAACGTCCCAGCGACCTTTGACCCGGGTCAGTGTCCCGCGGAGCGCTGGAACGTCCCAGCGACCTTTGACCCGGGTCAGTGTCCCGCGGAGCGCTGGGACGTCCCAGCGACCTTTGACCCGGGTCAGTGTCCCGCGGAGCTGGGACGTCCCAGCAACCTTTGACCCGGGTCAGTGTCCCGCGGAGCGCTGGGACGTCCCAGCAACCTTTGACCCGGGTCAGTGTCCAGCGGAGCACCCGGAAGTCCCAGCGAACTTTGACCCGGGTCAGTGTCCCGCGGAGCACTGGAGTCCCAGCAACCTTTGACCCGGGTCCCAGTGTCCGGGAGTGTCCCGCTGGAACGCCCCAGCGACCTTTGACCCGGGTCAGTGTCCAGTGGAGCGCCGGGCGTCCCAGCGACCTTTGACCCGGGTCAGTGTCGCGGAGCTGGGACGCCCCAGCAACCTTTGACCCGGTCAGTGTCCTGGGACGCCCCGGAGCTTTGACCTGGAACGTCCCAGTCCCGAACTTTGACCCGGGTCAGTGTCCCGCGGAGCACTGGGTCCCAGCAACCTTTGACCCGGGTCAGTGTCCAGCGGAGCACCCGGAAGTCCCAGCGAACTTTGACCCGGGTCAGTGTCCCGCGGAGCGCTGGAACGTCCCAGCAACCTTTGACCCGGGTCAGTGTCCCGCGGAGCGCTGGAACATCCCAGCGACCTTCATAGGTGTCCCGCGGTGAGAGAAAAAAGTTGTAATATTTTGAGAAAAAAAAATCGTATTATTTTGAGAAAAAAACTGTAATATAGTAATAGAATTTCAGGAAAAAAAGACCAAAAAAAGTTGCATATTTTATGAAGAAAACGTCAGATTATTTCCATGACAGTTATTTATATTTGGATATCTCAGGAAGTTGCTTATATAGAAGAAGTTAATATTTAATTATTATTCCAGATATTTAATTTCCTGTATTTCAAACTAAAGTTCAACATTTGGGGCTCAAATTCTCCTTCCCAAAATGTGTGATGTTGTTTCATATTTAAACAAACCGGCAATCAGGTATTAAAGGTTTTATGAAAAGTTTTATTTGTGAAATCATAAATATTGAAAAAGAAATATGTGCAAAAGACATTTCACATTAAAACAGGAAGTGACAACAAAAATAAAAGATCAAACACACGTTTCATGAAAACAGAAATGTCTGATAAAATGTGTTAAAACCAGCCGGTCTGTAGTGAGTCAGACTAAAGATGGAAGAACATCCGTTTCCACACCAGACTCCATTTAAAATATGACCGTTTTAAAGACCCCAGCACCTAACAGACAGCCAGTGTTGGTTTCTCTCAGACCTCTTTGAGTCCGATTACCGGAGTGTTTCCACACCAGACTCCATTTAAAATCTGACGTCTATAAAGTCCTCGGCACCTTCCCAACAGCTGCCGTTTTGGTGGCTTTGAGTCAGACCGGCGAGTGTTTCAGCACCAGACTCTTTAAAATATGACCATTTTAAAATCTGCCAGCCAGAAGAAGAAACGAGAGCAGTTGGTTCCCTGAAGGTCTGGCTCCCGTTTCCTGTTAAACCGGCGACACAGGAAGTAAAATGTAAACGTTTTATCGCCACGGCGGCGGCTGCTTGTCCCGGGACCTTCCCACTAGACTCCATTCAAAAAGTAACAGATTTTAACTCCATCAGCACCTTCCAGACAGCAGGGCTTCCTGTGGAGTAGAGACTCCATTAAAACTACTTCCTGTTACCTGAGAGTCAGGTGAGTAGACTCCATTACAACTACTTCCTGTCACCTGTCTTCCTGTTCCTGTGACCTGTGTGTTACCTGAGAGTCAGGTGAGTAGATTCCATTAAAACTACTTCCTGTTACCTGAGAGTCAGGTGAGTAGATTCCATTAAAACTACTTCCTGTTACCTGAGAGCCAGGTGAATAAACTCCATTAAAACTACTTCCTGTTACCTGAGAGTCAGGTGAGTAGACTCCATTAAAACTACTTCCTGTTACCTGAGAGTCAGGTGAGTAGATTCCATTAAAACTACTTCCTGTTACCTGAGTCCGGTGAGTAGACTCCATTAAAACTACTTCCTTTCACCTGAGAGTCAGGTGAGTAGATTCCATTAAAACTACTTCCTGTTACCTGAGAGCCAGGTGAGTAAACTCCATTAAAACTACTTCCTGTTACCTGAGAGTCAGGTGAGTAGACTCCATTAAAACTACTTCTTGTTACCTGAGAGCCAGGTGGGTAAACTCCATTAAAACTACTTCCTGTTACCTGAGAGCCAGGTGAGTAAACTCCATTAAAACTACTTCCTGTTACCTGAGAGTCAGGTGAGTATGTTACCTGTGTGTTACCTGAGAGTCAGAAGAGTTTGGGCAGCTGTCTCAGGCGGCTTAGGTCCAGGATGTTCCCCACTGATGCCTCCGTCTGGCGGCTGCCCGCCCTCACTAAAGATGGCCGCCGCGTGGAACAGTTCTCCTTGTTGGCGCTGTTGGCTTTGTTCCCGCCGGCGAACAGTTGCATTCTGGGCCGCAGGTCCCGGGTCAGCTGACTCTGCGGGAGGAGCGGCGGGCGGACATCTTCTTCCTCTTCTTCGCTGTCCTCTTCCTCAATCAGGCCGTACCGCCGCATGTACTTCCTGGTGGCCAGGGACATGTTGCTAGGCGACAGCAGGGAGCGGGTGGTGCTGGAGGCAGGGTCTGCTGGGGGGGCGTGGCCTCCCAGAGACAGCCGGCTGAGCTGAGAGTCACTGAGGTAGCGCAGGGCAATGGCGTTGGCCTCCAGACTCAGATCCACACTGGCGCTCGTCAACAGGGTGCTGGCGCCAGGCAACAGAGTGCTGGCGCCCGGCAACAGGGCGCTCGACGACGCCTCCGAGACACTCAGCCTGGATAGTACGGCCGCCGGGTTGATGCTTGCCAGAGTGCTGCCACACACACACACACACACAATGTAACTACATGGTGATAGAGCGAGAGGTAATGAGACCCAGGTGAGGCGCTACCTGTACCTGAGTGGTATACAGGTGAGGCGCTACCTGTACCTGAGTGGTATACAGGTGAGGCGCTACCTGTACCAGAGTGGTATACAGGTGTACCTGAGGGTTATACAGGTGAGGCGCTACCTGTACCTGAGTGGTATACAGGTGAGGCGCTACCTGTACCTGAGTGGTATACAGGTGAGGCGCTACCTGTACCTGAGTGGTATACAGGTGAGGCGCTACCTGTACCTGAGTGGTATACAGGTGAGGCGCTACCTGTACCTGAGTGGTATACAGGTGAGGCGCTACCTGTACCTGAGTGGTATACAGGTGAGGCGCTACCTGTACCTGAGTGGTATACAGGTGAGGGGCGTACCTGCTGCTCTCTACAGTCTGCTGGTTTCTCCGTTCTGATTGGCTGAGGGCTTCTTCTTCTACGTGGACTCCGAGCTGCTGCAGCTGCCTCACGGTGGCGCTGAGCACCGGGTCTGCTCCACAGCTCCGCCCCTTGCAGGACGACTGGGACAGGCTCCGCCTTCGGGACTCCCCCTCCTCCACTTCCTGTTTCCTGTCCGACTCCTGAAGACGACTGGTCACCTGAGTCTGTGGACGCATCATCAGTTACTCAGGGCAACGATGTCACGTTTCACTTTAAAATCAACTCAGAAATATGGTTTAGACTCGGAAACTAACTTCTACGCCTGCATGCTTTACACAATTATACTTCCTCTTGTATTATATATATTATGTGTGTGTCTCTGTGTGTGCGTGTGTGCGTGCGTGCGTGTCTATGTGTGTGTGTTCTCGTGTGCCTTGTGTGTCTATGTGTTAAAGGTGGACCTCTGTCCATTTGTCTTTTCATCTTTCTTGTGATTGTGTATTATTTTCTGTGTTGTTGTTGTTACCATCAGGTTGTTAAAGAAGCTCTGCTGGTCGTCTGCAGGTCGGTACATGCTCACACTCTCCCCCAGGACGGGACTCTGCAGCCCGCTGAAACACAACCAGTCATTACAGCTTGTTTCTACCTGATGCTGAACATCTGTCCTGTAGGGTAACATTACAGCTTGTTTCTCCCTGATGCTGAACATCTGTCCTGTAGGGTAACATTACAGCTTGTTTCTACCTGATGCTGAACATCTGTCCTGTAGGGTAACATTACAGCTTGTTTCTCCTGATGCTGAACATCTGTCCTGTAGGGTAGCATTACAGCTTGTTTCTACCTGATGCTGAACATCTGTCCTGTAGGGTAACATTACAGCTTGTTTCTCCTGATGCTGAACATCTGTCCTGTAGGGTAACATTACAGCTTGTTTCTACCTGATGCTGAACATCTGTCCTGTAGGGTAACATTACAACTTGTTTCTCCTGATGCTGAACATCTGTCCTGTAGGGTAACATTACAGCTCGTTTCTACCTGATGCTGAACATCTGTCCTGTAGGGTAACATTACAGCTTGTTTCTCCTGATGCTGAACATCTGTCCTGTAGGGTTACATTACAGCTTGTTTCTACCTGATGCTGAACATCTGTCCTGTAGGGTAACATTACAGCTTGTTTCTCCTGATGCTGAACATCTGTCCTGTAGGGTAACATTACAGCTTGTTTCTACCTGATGCTGAACATTGTCCTGTAGGGTTACAGCTTGTTTCTCCTAACAGCTGACTCACCTGTGCTGAGCAGAGGGGGAGCAGGCAGCCTCTTGAGCTGTGATGTCACTGTTCTCGGCTCCGCCCCCAGGCCCGTTGACGGACAGGTCGGCGTGTGAGGGGGGGGGAGGAGCCTGTTCTGGCTGGTGTGGGGGGGGAAACTGGACCGGACTCCCCCAGAACAAACTGGCACCTGGAAACAGAGAGAAATGTAAAAAAAAGACATTTATACAAGTTCATTTGATTTTCAAAATAAAACCAAAAATAAATAAAAATCACTCGTTTTCCTATTTCCCATTTAGTGCTCAAAAAAATCATCTCTTCTAGCCAGGATCCTTCATCTTACATTCAAGGCTTTTTAAAGACCTGCCATCCCCCCCTCTCTGTGTGTGTGTGTGTGTGTGTGTCTGTGTGTGTGTGCGTGTATTTCTGTGTGTGTTTTTGTGGGATAATTTTCCCGAGGTTGTTTTTGCTTCTGGAGTTTTTTCCGACGCCGGGATAAGACCACATTCTGTTAAATTATGAGGGGGGGGGGGGGACAGTCCCATCCCAAGCCCACCAAAACACTCCCGGCATGTCCTGATCACGTGACTGCCCCCCCAAATAATCATGTCCTGCAAGATGGGTCTGACAGGGGGACAGTCAAAAACACACAGCACGTCATCTGGTCCATGCATCAGTCACATGACCCCAACACCCCGTGGGTCTCACCTGTTCCCACGGCGATGCTGGCCGTGCTTCTGGGCGTCTGAGCATCGACCCGCCGGCCGGACGACGCCTGAAGCTTCCTCTGAGCCTCCAGCAACATCTGGACCTGAACACACCATGAACACCATGTAACCATGACAACCTCAGTGTCAGAAATAGACAGAGAGACAGAGAGAGAGACATAGAGAGAGACAGAGACAGAGAGAGAGAGAGAGAGAGAGAGAGACAGAGTGAGAGACAGAGACATAGAGAGGAAGACATAGAGAGAGAGACAGAGAGAGAGACATAGAGAGAGAGAGAGAGACAGTGTGAGAGAGAGAGAGACAGAGTGAGAGACAGAGACATAGAGAGGGAGACATAGAGAGAGAGACAGAGAGAGACATAGAGAGAGAGAGAGAGAGACAGAGTGAGAGACAGAGACATAGAGAGGGAGACAGAGAGAGAGAGACAGAGAGAGAGAGACAGGTTTTACATTCCTCTCCCTCCAGATAAAACCTCATTATTCTGCATATTCATGCGGGGGAGCCGCTTTTTTTCAAATTTTCCCCATAAATTGCTGATTTCTGCACAAAATAACTTGGAGCTGGCTTGATTTCATAATAAAAGTCACATATTGCAACAGAAAGCTGAAAAATGTTGCGTTCATTTCACACGAGAGCAGCCATTTCCCGTTTCCATGGGAACGTTATGAAGTGACAAGATATCAAAACACAGTTTATGCAATTTCATAATTATCCCAAATATTCCAGCGCAGTTAAGAAAACGATCTGCAACAATCACAGAAAACTCTGGATGGTTCTGGTCTTACTGATGGTTCTGGTCCTAAGTATTGCTTTAGCATCGGTTGCTATCCATGATAAAGCTACATCTAAGTCCTTAGTTTTTATATGAGCTGTGTATTTTATATTGTGTGTGTCTCTGCGTGTGTGTGTGTTGTTGTTACCTGCTCCTGCAGGAGGCGGAGCTGTTGGTCCTGATGGAGCAGCAGCTGGTAGGTGTCCGACGGGATGACTCCGCCCCCTTGATGGTGCACACAGGATGAGGACACGCCGGGGGCTGCTGCCGCGGGACGGGACGGGTGAGGGGAGGGGGAGTCTCCACACTGAGGGGAGGGGACGGAGGGGGCTTCTCCACACCGAGGGGCAGGGGAGGAGGGGGAGTCTCCACACCGAGGGGCGGGGACGGAGGGGGAGTCTCCACACCGAGGGGAGGGGACGGAGGGGGAGTGTCCACGCTGAGGGGAGGGGACGGAGGGGGTGGGGACAGAGGGGGAGTGTCCACACCGAAGGCAGGGGGCGGAGGGGAAGTCTCCACACTGAGGGGAGGGGACGGAGGGAGAGTGTCCACACTGAGGGGAGGGGACGGAGGGAGAGTGTCCACACTGAGGGGAGGGGACGGAGGGAGAGTGTCCACACTGAGGGGAGGGGACGGAGGGAGAGTGTCCACACTGAGGGGAGGGGACGGAGGGGAAGTGTCCACACTGAGGGGAGGGGAGAGAGGGAGAGTCCCTACTCAGCAGGGCGGGGGGAGGGTGGCTGCAGGGACAGGGAGGAGGGGGGGCAGAGCGACTAGTGGAGGGTGGAGAAACAGAAACAGGAAGTGGATGGTTGTCATGGGGATGGGAGGATGGAGCAGCAGCAGGGTGGAGACTGGAGGGAGGAAGAAAAGTGTTACAGGGTTATTACAGTAAAGTACAAATAAGATGTTGCAGGGTTATTACGGTAAAGTAAAAACAAGCTGTTGCAGCGTTATTACGGTAAAGTAAAAACAAGCTGTTGCAGGGTTATTACGGTAAAGTAAAAACATTACTAATCAATTAATCAAGAAAATAACCAACCGATTAAACGGTCGGTTATTTTCTCGATTAATCGATTAGTTGTTTGAGCTATAAAAATGTCAAAACATGGTGAAAAATGAGGATCAGAGTTCCCCAAAAGCCCAAAATGACGTCCTTTAATGTCTTGTTTTGTCCAAAAGTAAAAAAATATTCAGGTTCCTGTCCCAGAGGAGAGAAGAAACTAGAACATTCACATTTTAGAAGCTGGAATTAGAGAAATCTATTTTTTAATAAAAAAACAAATCAAACCGATTATCATAAAAATATGATGCTAACCTCGGAGACGTAATGCTAACCTCGGAGACGTAACCGATGCTAGTGATGCTAACCTTGGAGACGTAACCGATGCTAACCTCGGAGACGTAATGCTAACCTTGGAGACGTAACCGATGCTAATCTTGGAGACCTAACCGATGCTAACCTTGGAGACGTAACCGATGCTAACCTCGGAGACGTAACCGATGCTAACCTCGGAGACGTAACCGATGCTAGTGATGCTAACCTCGGAGACGTAATGCTAACCTTGGAGACGTAACCGATGCTAACCTTGGAGATGTAACCGATGCTAACCTTGGAGACGTAACCGATGCTAACCTTGGAGATGTAACCGATGCTAACCTTGGAGATGTAACCGATGCTAACCTTGGAGACGTAACCGATGCTAACCTGGGGACGTAACTGATGCTAACCTTGGAGATGTAACCGATGCTAACCTTGGAGATGTAACCGATGCTAACCTTGGAGATGTAACCGATGCTAACCTTGGAGAGCTGGGCGGAGCTTGTGCGGGGCGGAGTCCTGGGGACGAGAAGATGGAGGTGCAGTCGTAGGTTTGGGCGGAGCAGCAGCTGCAGGACGGCTGCAGGTTGGAGGATGGCGTGCTGTGGAGGTGAGGGGGGGCTGCAGGTCTGTTTACTGTCGGAGGGGCAGACTTCCTGTCCTGTCTGTGGGCGGAGCCTGCATCCTGCCAGCTGTTCTGATTGGAGACCAAGCTGCTGTCAATCAGCAGAGAAAGTTCAGGAACAGACGGCTGAACTCTGCGAGCCTGGAACAGAAAAACAACTCGTAAACCAGCAGGAACTAAGACTCAAAGCTAACGCTAAGCTAACGCTAAGCCTGGAACTAAGACTCAAATATATATATATATATATATATATATATATATGTGTATCAGTACTATCTAATCTAACCTTCCTAACATGTCCTCTCTGCTGTGTTTAGCGGTCGGAGCCGTGACACCTGTGACTGACCTGCTGAGCGGGCGGGTGGGGGCTCGGGGACGGCCGGGGAGATAAGTCTTCATCCTCCACCCCCGAGTCCTGATCGCTGACTGAGAGACCGCCAGCCGAGGGGGCGGCTCTGAGGACAGAGAAGACCAGTTCAGGAGACAACACAACTACATCCATCGGGATAGTTTCTGGCTGTGTGACTCTGGACCCTCACCCAGCATCTCTCTGGGTGCTGGTCCAGAGAGCAGGGGACTCTGGACCTTCACCCAGCGTCTCTCTGGGTGCAGGTCCAGAGAGCAGGGGACTCTGGTACCTGTTGAAGGAGGTCTGAGCCTCTTTGAAGATCTCTGTCTGGCGGCTGTGATCCTCTGAACCGAGCTCACAACGCAGAGTCCGCCCCTCCACCGAGACCGCCTGCTAAGGGTACACATCAGTTGCACAGTTGAGACAGGGACAGACCTGCTCTATCTGTAAATTATAGAGCGGTCTGGACCTGTAGAGTGGTCTGGACCTGTACAGTGGTCTAGACCTGTAGAGTGTCTTAAGATCCTTTTGTTATAATTTAATAGTATAGCTTCAATGTCTGTGGTTACCTGGTAGAGCGTGACACACTGGGAGGCGCTCAGCAGGCGGTAGTCCAGCTGTGGTCCAGATCCAGAACCTCGACACTGGAAGAACTGAGGGGCTCTGTGGGTGGACCCGAACAGGACCAGGAGGAAACAGCCGCTCTCAGACACAACTCTGAAACAACAGCAGGCTGCAAAGTTTCACACGGGACCAGGACTACAGTCTACTGAACTGGATCCAACAGGAAGACTACAGTCTACAGACCTGGATCCAGCAGGAAGACTACAGTCTACTGAACTGGATCCAACAGGAAGACTACAGTCTACAGACCTGGATCCAACAGGTAGACTCACCTGTCCTGCAGGGAGGAGCTACAAAGGAACCTGAGACACCACGCCCACACCTGAGGGTTGTAGACGTGTATGACTCCACTCAGCCAGCTGTCACAGAGAGAACAGGAAGTACAGTAAGACACAAATACTGCAGTACTGTAACAATGGTGTGTTAGTACTTTCCCGGCAAATGAAGTATCTGCAGTAATCTAAATGACGTGAATACTACGAGATGTGTTTGTGGTCTCTATGGAAACACTCGAAATGTATTTGTGGTCTCTATGGAAACACTCACAGTCCGACCAGCGGCAGGCTGGAGGCTTTAGGGTCCGACTCCAGCAGCAGCAGCAGCTTCCTGGTCTGGTCCATGGTCAGAAACCTGGAGACACAGCACACACATCAGGTGAAACAAGCTGGACTGGATCCCTACAAGACAGATGTTCAGCATCAGGTAGAAACAAGCTGTAATGTTACCCTACAGGACAGATGTTCAGCATCAGGTAGAAACAAGCTGTAATGCTACCCTACAGGACAGATGTTCAGCATCAGGTAGAAACAAACTGTAATGTAACCCTACAGGACAGATGTTCAGCATCAGGTAGAAACAAGCTGTAATGTAACCCTACAGGACAGATGTTCAGCATCAGGGAGAAACAAGCTGTAATGTTACCCTACAGGACAGATGTTCAGCATCAGGTAGAAACAAGCTGTAATGTAACCCTACAGGACAGATGTTCAGCATCAGGTAGAAACAAGCTGTAATGTAACCTACAGGACAGATGTTCAGCATCAGGGAGAAACAAGCTGTAATGTTACCCTACAGGACAGATGTTCAGCATCAGGTAGAAACACGCTGTAATGTTACCCTACAGGACAGATGTTCAGCATCAGGTAGAAACAAGCTGTAATGTTACCCTACAGGACAGATGTTCAGCATCAGGGAGAAACAAGCTGTAATGTTACCTACAGGACAGATGTTCAGCATCAGGTAGAAACAAGCTGTAATGTTACCCTACAGGACAGATGTTCAGCATCAGGGAGAAACAAGCTGTAATGTAACCCTACAGGACAGATGTTCAGCATCAGGGAGAAACAAGCTGTAATGTTACCCTACAGGACAGATGTTCAGCATCAGGAGAAACAAGCTGTAACGTTGATTTGCTGTGTCTGTGTGTGTGTGTGGTTACCCTCTCTGACGGCTGGCGTGCAGCGGCGGGCGCCTGGCTCCGGTCAGGCTCCTCAGCAGAGCGGTGGGGATGACGGGGACGGCTCGGACCGGCTGGACGTCCACGCTGAGGGACGGACACACGGCCGACCAGCTGAGGACGAAGGACGCGGCGTCCGACTGCTGAGAACAGACGACACGGCCTCTGACCCTCAACAGCTGAGACACGTCCAGGGTCTGTCTGCCGCTCACACACTGCTGCAACACCTGAGAGACACAGACAGGACACACACAGAGAGACAGACAGACAGAGAGAGAGAGAGACAGACAGACACACACAGAGAGAGAGAGACAGACACACAGAGAGAGAGAGAGAGACAGACAGACAGAGACAGAGGAGACAAAGGGAGAGTTAAAACCGTTAAGACTCCAACCTGTCCGAGGCAGTTTGTCTCCGACGGGACGGAGGACATCGGGTCCAGCTGAGTGTCCCACTCACCTTGAAGCAGTGATGCAGCTCAGCCTCTGATTGGACGACGACGTCCGACGAGGTCTCTGCGGAGAACAGACAAGGGACCAGGACATCTCCGGGTAGCAGCGCGGCGGGGACCCGGCCCGATGCTCCGGGCTGGTCCCGACCCGGGTCAAACCGGTCCAGGGTCACAGTCACCCCCCCCTCATCTGGACCCAGACCCAGAGGACAGGGGTCAACATACAGGACACTACTAGTGTCTCCATTAATCACAGGTGTGTTCTGGGTAACGTCAATCAACCAATCAGAGCTCCTCTCCCATTCCCTTTAACAACCTCCCATGAGAGAGAGAGAGAGAGAGAGAGAGAGAGAGAGAGAGAGAGAGAGAGAGAGAGAGAGAGAGAGAGAGAGAGAGAGAGAGAGAGAGAGACCTCCCTGTAAGACCATCATACCCAGAAGTTTCCCCGGGAAACCATGTTAGAGTTAATGCGGCGCCTGCTGGGTGTGACTGGACCAATCAGAGGCAAGGTGAGATGAAGGTGAAGGTTACCTGCGTCGACACACAGCGAGCCCAGGAGGAAACACAGGAGGCGGGGCTTGTTGCTGTGACGGGCGTGACGCTGAGCCAGACGCAGAGCTTTCTCCATCAGCACCAGCCGAGGCTTTCTGCACCCACAATTAGTCATCATTATTATTATTATTATTATTATTATTATTATTATTATTATTATTATTATAATGTCACCTTGTCTCACTTCGAAAAACTGAAGATTGTGGTCCGTGTGTGTGCCTGTGTGGGTCTCAATGTGTGTGTGTGAGTATCTACGTATGTGTGTCTGTCTCCGCGTGTATGTTTCTCTGTGTCTCTTTGTGTACGTGTGTGTGTGTGTGTCTGCGTGTGTGTGTGTGTACCTGTGAGTGCAGAGCTGGAGGCGGAGCTTGTCTCCTGCAGGGCTGCTGTCCCACAGAGCTGATCTGGTTTTGGGGAAACTCAGCGGAGTCAGAGAGGTCATCGTTCTGGAGAGAGAACGTCAGATCCTTAGACAGACACACACACACACACACACATAGACAGACATAGACAGACACACACACACACACACACACACACACATAGACAGACAGACAGACACACACACACACACATAGACAGACACACACATAGACAGACACACACACACACACATATAGAGACACACACATATAGACACACACACATATATATATAGACACACACACACACACACATATATATATATATATATAGACACACACACACACATATATATAGACACACACACACACATATATAGACACACACACACACACATATATAGACACACACACACACATATATAGACACACACACACACATATATACACACACACACACACACACATATATAGACACACACACACACACACATATATACACACACACACACACACACACATATATAGACACACACACACACACATATATACACACACACACACACACATATATAGACACACACACACACACACATATATACACACACACACACACACATATATACACACACACACACACATATATAGACACACACACACACACATATATAGACACACACACACACACATACACACACACACACACACACACACACACACACACACACACACACACACAGTGTGTGCTAACAGCATTAACTCACCTTGCTCTCGTGTTTTCTGGAGTAAAAACCGTTTCAAAGACTCCGGACGGGAGATCCTGAAGGTTCACCGGGCAACTCATCCCTGCGGCATCCGACAGAACGGCTCTATCAACGGTTCCTTACCGCAGGAAACACCGCGGCTCGAGAGGCCGGCTAACTGCTAAAGCTAGCCCCGTTAGCTCCTTGCGTTAGCTTCGTTAGCTTCGTATACGACGAAGCTCGAGTCATCCGGACGATAACTAAACGCCTAATAACGTCACAAACGTTGATTTGACCTCCGTTGACCGACTCTGTTTGTTAAAGCGCGTCGGTAAACAGTCCGAGAAGATCAACCAGATGAACGCGTTTTGATAATGGCGCTGTTTCTACATCCAACTGGCGGGGCGAAGCAACCAGCCAATAGGAAGTGTCGGCGGAGCGATTCTGACCAATGGCGTTGTCACTGCCCACGTCGCGCATGCTCAGATGTAAACGGTTTACGTCATAACGTGTCATACCCGATGAGAGTCGAGTCTGGCCGAGTACAGATGTTTTTGGCGCATGCTCAGAATGAAACGGTTTAGGACATAACTGTGAAATTGTTAAATCCATGAAATAATAAAATTTTCTCATTACAAACAACAACAGAAGATGGGAATCATTTCAGAGACGTTTCTGTCTGTGATTGGTTGGTTGGTCATCATCACACCCAGCCTACCGTTGTAGCTGTCTGTGATTGGTTGGTTGGTCTACCAGACTTAGGCTGAATTCCATTTCTCCATCTTACCCCTTACCCCTTGGCCCTTGAAACCAAGGGGTAGGGGTGACCCCCCCCTATGAAATGGGACACCACTTGGTTACATCACCATACAGTACACATGTATCATTTAAACATACATATACTCCATGTATACACATGTATCGTGTATACATACATATACTCCCTGTATACACATGTATCATGTAAACATACATATACTCCATGTATACACATGTATCGTGTATACATACATATACTCCATGTATACACATATATCATGTATACATACAAATACTCCATGTATACACATGTATCGTGTATACATACATATACTCCCTGTATACACATGTATCATGTAAACATACATATACTCCATGTATACACATGTATCGTGTATACATACATATACTCCCTGTATACACATGTATCATGTATACATACATCTACTCCATGTATACACATGTATCGTGTATACATACATATACTCCCTGTATACACATTAGAGTGCGGATCGGGCCGGATTTTTCTGTCCGAACCCGACAGTTAAAATCTCATTTGTTTCTCATACTAATGACACATGTACGTTTGTTTGTGTGAAAGCTTTTATTAAGCAATTGTAGGAAGGCATTGGGAAATGTCAACAGATGAGCTCATCAATGCACAGCTGACTTTCCTTCGTTTTCAATAGTTTTAAAATCTTCTTTTTAACATCTTCCATCGCTGCGCTGCCACATGGAGCTTAATACGCACGTCTCTCGTTGTCACAGGACACAGGAAGACGGATGTTAGGGTAATATTTGACATTTATTTTAAGCTGTTTTAAATTCTAAATGTTCAATGCCTTATCGCGCTGATGTGACCGAGCCCGACCCGAATCCGAGCATCCTTTCTAAAAATCTGTCCGAACCCGGCCCGACCCGTCGGGTACCGTCGGGCTCGGGTCGGGTATCCATCCTCTAATACACATGTATCATGTATACATACATATACTCCATGTATACACATGTATCGTGTATACATACATATACTCCATGTATACACATGTATCATGTATACATACATATACTCCATGTATACACATGTATCATGTATACATACATATACTCCATGTATACACAGTGTGTAGTATATCTGTTTTAGTTATCACTGTTTTGAATGTCATTGATGTTCAGAAAAACATTTTGTTAACAAAAATCTGTCTTTATTGCTGATAAATTAAACATAACAGGCAAAAACATTACATTAATATATTATATTACAGAACCATTATCAACTATTAGAACCATAACTTACTGTCACACACATAAAAAGGCACTCAAATGTGTAAAACTAAAAAAATACACAAGACCACAAACAAACACATTAACTACAGCTGTTCTGATATTCCAGACCAGTCTGAAGCCTGTTGGCCAGTAACCCCCCCCTCATATCATCAGTGTCCCGTATCAAAACCAACAACAATATACAAGTGCATGAACAGGAATTAACTACAAATGATTACAATAATACATAACTAATGCAATAATGAATGGGTTCAACATGAACACATGAATTAGGAAACTTCTGCTCGTTTTCAGCCCCAAAGTGGACCAGCTGCTGTGTCCTCCTGTCCTCCTGTGTTGTCCTCCTGTGTTGTCCTCCTGTGTCCTCCTGTCCTCCTGTGTTGTCCTCCTGTGTTGTCCTCCTGTGTTGTCCTCCTGTGTCCTCCTGTCCTCCTGTGTCCTCCTGTGTCCTCCTGTGTCCTCCTGTGTCCCTGTGTGATACAGAGCGGTATATGTAAAGCAAGTAGCGATGTATCATAGACCGTTAATATTAATATGTATAAACAGTCTATGCGATGTATACAGTCCATTCAAGACCAAACAAGACTGTCCTAACTTTTAAATCAATTATTTAAACCGAGAATACTTCCATGTATGTGTCTCTCTGGTCGCTGGGCATAGACCCCTCGGTCTCACCCCTACCCCTCGGTCTATCCCCTACCCCTCACATCCCTCGGTCTATCCCTCGGTCACTCCTCAGTCTCACCCCTACCCCTCGGTCATCCCCCTACCTCCTCAGTCTCACCCCTACCCCTCGGTCTATCCCCCCTCCCCTCACCCCTACCCTCGGTCTATCCCCTACCCCTCGGTCTCACCCCTACCCCTCGGTCTCACCCCTACCCCTCGGTCTATCCCCTACCCCTCACCCCTATCCCCTCGGTCCCCTACTCCTCAGTCTCACCCCTACCCCTAAATCCCCTACCCCTCACCCCTATCCCTCGGTCTATCCCCTACTCCTCAGTCTCACCCCTACCCCTCGGTCTATCCCCCTCACCCCTACCCCTCGGTCTATCCCCTACCCCTCGGTCTCACCCCTTACCCTCGGTCTCACCCCTACCCCCTCTGTCTCACCCCTATGTCTCACCCCTCTATCCTCGGTCTATCCCCCTACTCCTCAGTCTCACCCCTACCCCTCACCCCTAGTGGGTCTAGACCCCTACCCCTCGGTCTATCCCTCTCTACCCCCTCGGTCTCACCCCCCCCTCACCCCTACCCCTCGGTCACGCCCCTACCCCTCGCCCCCTACCCCTCGGTCTACCCCCTACCCCTAAGTCTATCCCCTCGATCTATCCCCTACCCCTCGGTCTCACCCTTACCCCTCGGTCTCACCCCTACCCCTCGGTCTCACTCCCTACCCCTCGGTCTCACCCCTACCCCTCGGTCTCACCCCTACCCCTCGGTCTCACCCCTACCCCTCGGTCTATCGGACCCCCTACCCTCGGTCTTCCCCCTACCCCTCGGTCTCACCCTACCCGGTCTATCCCCCTACCCCTCGGACTACCCCTTTGGTGACCCTCGGTCTACCCCTCGGTCTCACCCCTACCCCTCGGTCTCACCCCCTACCCCTCGGTCTCACCCCTCACCCCTACCCCTCGGTCTCACCCCTACCCCTCGGTCTATCCCTACCCCTCGGTCTCACCCCCTACCCCTCGGTCTATCCCCTACCCCTCGGTCTCACCCCTACCCCTCGGTCTTCCCCTACCCCTCGGTCTCACCCTTACCCCTCACCCCTACCCCTCGGTCTATCCCCTACCCCTCTGTCTCACCCCCAGCCCTCGGTCTATCCCCTAACCCTCGGTGTATATGTGTATATATGTGTGTATATGTGTGTATGTTTGTGTATGTGTGTGACTGATCCTAAGAAAGGTGAGACATCAGCCCAGAACTACACGGGAGGAGCTGGTCAATGACCTGAAAAGAGCTGGGACCACCGTTTCCAAGGTTACTGTTGGTAATACACTAAGACGTCATGGTTTGAAATCCTGCATGGCACGGAAGGTTCCCCTGCTTAAACCAGCACATGTCAAGGCCGTCTTAAGTTTGCCAATGACCATTTGGATGATCCAGAGGAGTCATGGGAGAAAGTCATGTGGTCAGATGAGACCAAAAAAACTTTTGGTCATAATTCCACTAACCGCGTTTGGAGGAAGAAGAATGATGAGGACCATCCCAAGACCACCATCCCTACTGTGAAGCATGGGGGGTAGCATCATGCTTTGGGGGTGTTTTTCTGCACATGGGACAGGGCGACTGCACTGTATTAAGGAGAGGAGGACCGGGGCCATGTATTGGGAGATTTTGGGGAACAACCTCCTTCCCTCAGTTAGAGCATTGAAGATGGGTCGAGGCTGGGTCTTCCAACATGACAATGACCCGAAGCACACAGCCAGGAGAACCAAGGAGGGCTCTGGAAGAAGCAGATCAAGGTTCTGGCGTGGCCTAGCCAGTCTCCAGACCTAAACCCAATAGAGAATCTTTGGAGGGAGCTCAAACTCCGTGTTTCTCAGCGACAGCCCAGAAACCTGACTGATCTAGAGAAGATCTGTGTGGAGGAGTGGGCCAAAATCCCTTCTGCAGTGTGTCAAACCTGGTGAAGAACTACAGGAAACGTTTGACCTCTGGAACTGCAAACAAAGACTACTGTACCAAATATTAACATTGATTTTCTCAGGTGTTCAAATACTTATTTTCCTCACTGTGTATAATTCATCATCAGCTGATCTCTTTGTGTTTTTAATGAACGTGACTTCTTTATCTCGTTGTCAGAGGAAACTTTACACTAAAACCACCTGTGTGTGTGTGTGTGTGTGTGTGTGTGTGTGTGTGTGTGTGTATGTGTGTGTGTGTGTGTGTGTGTGTATGTGTGTGTGTGTGTGTATGTGTGTGTGTTTGTGTGTGTGTGTGTGTGTGTGTGTGTCTGCATGCTACACGTTAATAACAACCATTGATAATATTAAGGCTGTAGTTCAGACTCTGGCCTGTGGGGGCAGAAACACGCTCAGCAGCGTCTAGACTGACGGAATCCGACAAGATGAAGGAGAACAGGAATGCTGAGCGCTGATTGGCTGCTGGGAGGGGCGTGCGGCTGTGACGTCAGCAGAGGAGAAAGATGGCGGCGGTGACCAGAGGCTCCTTCACTGTGCTCAGACGGCTGGTGAGAAAACATCAACTTTATGACGAAATGTCCCGTTTTAGTCTGGTTGTCTGCTGGTTTGTGACGCTGACGTATGGCAGAGTGATGTCATGACGCCACCCGGTCAGCTCGTCCGTTAGCTTAGCCGGTTAGCTGCTGTGAACTTAACTTCAGCTGCCCTCATGCTAACTCTGATGCTAATGCTAACGGAATTAAATGACAACAGAGACAGTGTGTGTGTGTGTGTCTGTGTGTCTGTGTGTCTGACTGTGTGTGTGTTTGTGTGTGTGTCTGACTGACTGTGTGTGTGTGTGTGTATGTGTTTGTCTGTGTGTGTGTGTCCCTGTCCCCCCAGCTGACCCAGCAGTACCGGAGGTGTTTCCGTCTGCAGAGCATCCGGTGTGACCGGCCGGTGCAGCCGCTGGTTCGACTCCCCCAGGTGGTCAGCAGGAGGCTGCACGCCGCCAGCGGTAGGTCCACATGGGGGGGGTCCACATGGGGGGGTGGGAGTAGTCTGGAGCCGGGGCGGGGGGGGGTAGTCTGGAGCCAGGGGGGCCAGGGCTCCTAGTAACAGTTAGTCTGGGGCCAGGGCTCCTAGTAACAGTTAGTCTGGGGCCAGGGGGGCCAGGGCTCCTAGTAACAGTTAGTCTGGGGCCAGGGGGGCCAGGGCTCCTAGTAACAGTTAGTCTGGGGCCAGGGGGGCCAGGGCTCCTAGTAACAGTTAGTCTGGGGCCAGGGGGGCCAGGGCTCCTAGTAACAGTTAGTCTGGGGCCAGGGGGGGCCAGGGCTCCTAGTAACAGTTAGTCTGGGGACAGGAGGCCCACGGCTTCCTAGTAACAGTCTGGGGCCCCTCAGATCTTCGGGGGGGGGGATTGTTGCTGAATTCAGGAAGTAGACGTTGAAATCTTTCTGGTTCTGGGAATTACCATGGCTACCTGCCAGATTAACAGGGCTCTTCCTGGTTCTGGGAATTACCATGGCAACCTGCCAGATTAACGAGGGCTCTTCCTGGTTCTGGGAATTACCATGGCAACCTGCCAGATTAACGAGGGCTCTTCCTGGTTCTGGGAATTACCATGGCAACCTGCCAGATTAACGAGGGCTCTTCCTGGTTCTGGGAATTACCATGGCAACCTGCCAGACTAACGAGGGCTCTTCCTGGTTCCTGGTTGTGGGATGACTCGGCGGTTTCATCCAGATCAGCTGGTTTTACTTTACAGTTTCAGACCAGGAAGTGATGTTGTTGATGATGTCACCGGAGGGGGGGGGGAAGGGGGTGTTCTTCCTGATAGGAACCGATATGTTACCGACACACACCCCATCAACAGTCACACGCACACACAAAGACACACACACACACACAGTCACACACACACATTTCTGTCCCCGACCCTAACTGTCTTTGCCATGTGTGTTCTGTCCCCGTCCCTAACTGTCTTTGCCATGTGTGTTCTGTCCCCGTCCCTAACTGTCTTTGCTGTGTGGTTTCTGTCCCCGACCCTAACGGTCTTTGCGATGTGGTTTCTGTCCCTGACCCTAACGGTCTTTGCAATGTGGTTTCTGTCCCTGACCCTAACGGTCTTTGCGGTGTGTGTCCTGTCCCCGACCCTAACGGTCTTTGCGATGTGGTTTCTGTCCCAGACCCTAACGGTCTTTGCAATGTGGTTTCTGTCCCTGACCCTAACGGTCTTTGCGGTGTGTGTCCTGTCCCCGACCCTAACGGTCTTTGCGATGTGGTTTCTGTCCCAGACCCTAACGGTCTTTCCGATGTGTGTCCTGTGTCCTCCAGTGAGCCGAGGACCGATCGTCCAGTTCAAGCTGTCGGACATCGGCGAGGGGATCATGGAGGTGACGGTGAAGGAGTGGTACGCACCGGCTCATTCACCTGCTGGGGGGGGGGGGAGACAGGGGGAGACAAAGAGAGACAGGGGGAGACACGGGGAGACAGAGACAGACAGGGGGGAGACGAGGAGAGACGAACAGGAGGAGACAGGCCGCTCAGGTCTGCTTTGAACAGACAGATGTGAGGAAGACATGGCCTCTGGACTAAAATGGCTCTGCAGCTGTTCATTAAATTTTACTAATTAAATTACACGTTAGGCTAATAAAGTATTTATTATCATTATTATTATTGTTATTATTATTAGTATGAACAGATTCCATGATATTATGTTTATTAAGTCAGAATATTTAGAGAAAAACTGTCTCCCTGTCTGTCTCTCTAACTGTCTTCCTGTCTGTTGGTCTGCGTGTCTCTCTAACTGTCTCTCTCTGTCTCCCTGTCTCTCTAACTGTCTTTCTCTGTCTCCCTGTCTGTCTGTCTGTCTGTCTGTCTGTCTCTAACTGTCTGTCTCTCTCCCTGTCTGTCTCTCTCCTTGTCTGTCTGTCTCCCTGTCTGTCTCAGGTACGTGAAGGAGGGGGACAAGGTGTCCCAGTTTGACAGCATCTGTGAGGTGCAGAGCGACAAGGCGTCCGTCACCATCACCAGTCGCTATGACGGCGTCATCAAGAGACTGTACCACGACGTAGACGCCACCGCCCTGGTGGGGACGCCACTGGTGGACATCGAGACAGAGACAGGCACAGGTGAGACTACACACACCTGAGACATGGTCCTGTCTAAAGTTAGGACAACACACACCCGGGACATGATCCTGTCTAAAGTTAGGACAACACACACCTGGGACATGATCCTGTCTAAAGTTAGGACAACACACACCTAGGACAGGTAGGTCCTCTCTAAAGTTAGGACAACACACACCTGGGACATGGTCCTGTCTAAAGTTAGGACTACACACACCTGAGACATGTCCCTGCTTGTTGTCTCGTTGCCCAGCGGTGATCCCGGAGGAGGACGTGGTGGAGACGCCCGCCATGGCTCAAGAAGAACACACCCACCAGCAGATCAAAGGTCTGAAGACGCAGGCCACGCCCGCCGTGAGACGCCTCGCCATCGAGAACAACGTGAGTCCCTGCGTAGTGTCCCAGGGTCAGGACCAGAGGACAGGGTAGACTTCCTAATGCGTCACGTCAGACAGCCAATCACAGGCATTGTTAGATCTTGTAGAAGCATGCTGCGTGCTGATTGGCTCCCTGACGCTGACGAGGCACTTCTCAACACTCGATGCTGCGGAGACCGCTCGGTCGGTGCTGAAAGATTGGACTCAGTTCTCAGTCCTCCTTCCAGCTGCAGCCCCCCGAGGAAGGATCTTTAAGGCCGATAGGATGCTAATATTTATAGAAACTAGAGTATAAGACATGTCTTCAGGTATTTCTACTTTGTTGTTAAGTCCATAACTCCACATGTGTTCATTCATAGTTCTGATGCCTTCAGTGATAATCTACAATGGAAATAGTCCTGAAGATAAAGGAACGCATTGGAGGAGAAGGGGGTCAAAACTTTTGGCCTGTACTGTATATATACACACACACGTGTGTGTGTATGATATAATACATATCGATACTTGGCGTACAGTATTGTTTTGTAAAATCCGTTTCCTGTCCCTCAGATTAAGCTCAGCGAGGTTGTGGGGACGGGAAGGGACGGACGCATCCTGAAGGAAGACATCCTGAACTTCCTGGCCAAGCAGACGGGCGCCATCATCCCTCCGACTCTGTTCCAGGAGATCCAGACCCGGCCCCGGCCGCCGCGGCCCGGCCCCCGAGCCCCGCGGCGGCCGCCAAGCCTGCGCCCGCCGCCCCCCCCAGACCCTTCACCGGGACGGACGTCACCGAGCCGCTCACAGGTACGTCTCAGTCCAGCAGGGACACGCTCGCTCTCAGGGCCCATTCCAGCCCAGCAACACCAGGGATGTCCTCACTCCGTTACCACGGCAACCAGGTCCAGGTCACTGTATCTGCATTGTAACTCTGTGTGTGTGTGTGTGTGTGTGTGTGTGTGTGTGTGTGTGTGTGTGTGTGTGTGTGTGTGTGTGTGTGTGTGTGTCCTCCAGGTTTCCACAAAGCGATGGTGCGGACGATGACGGCGGCGCTGAAGATTCCTCACTTCGGTTACTGTGACGAGGTGGACCTGAGCCGCCTGGTGTCTCTGAGGTCTGAGCTCCGCCCCCTCGCCGACGCCCGGGGGGTCAGACTCAGCTACATGCCCTTCTTCATCAAGGTTCCTACACACACACACACACACACACACACATCCTTACAGTTAGAGACCTCTCTATAATTTACAGATAGAGCAGGTCTAGACCGCTCTATAATTTACAGATAGAGCAGGTCTAGACCGCTCTATAATTTACAGATAGAGCAGGTCTAGACCGCTCTATAATTTACAGGTAGAGCAGGTCTAGACCTCTCTATAATTTACAGGTAGAGCAGGTCTAGACCCCTCTATAATTTACAGGTAGAGCAGGTCTAGACCGCTCTATAATTTACAGATAGAGCAGGTCTAGACCGCTCTATAATTTACAGATAGAGCAGGTCTAGACCGCTCTATAATTTACAGATAGAGCAGGTCTAGACCGCTCTATAATTTACAGATAGAGCAGGTCTAGACCGCTCTATAATTTACAGATAGAGCAGGTCTAGACCGCTCTATAATTTACAGGTAGAGCAGGTCTAGACCGCTCTATAATTTACAGGTAGAGCAGGTCTGACCGCTCTCTAATTTACAGGTAGAGCAGGTCTAGACCGCTCTATAATTTACAGGTAGAGCAGGTCTAGACCGCTCTATAATTTACAGGTAGAGCAGGTCTAGACCGCTCTATAATTTACAGGTAGAGCAGGTCTAGACCGCTCTATAATTTACAGGTAGAGCAGGTCTAGACCGCTCTATAATTTACAGGTAGAGCAGGTCTAGACCGCTCTATAATTTACAGATAGAGCAGGTCTAGACCGCTCTATAATTTACAGGTAGAGCAGGTCTAGACTGCTCTATCATTTACAGATAGAGCAGGTCTAGACCGCTCTATAATTTACAGATAGAGCAGGTCTAGACCACTCTATCATTTACAGATAGAGCAGGTCTAGACCGCTCTATAATTTACAGATAGAGCAGGTCTAGACCGCTCTATAATTTACAGATAGAGCAGGTCTAGACCGCTCTATCATTTACAGATAGAGCAGGTCTAGACCTCTCTATCATTTACAGATAGAGCAGGTCTAGACCTCTCTATCATTTACAGATAGAGCATATTTCAGTCATTTAATAACCATAAAAGACAGACACTTACCGATTCATGCAGCTAAAAGCTAACGAGCGGTCTAGCTAGCAGCCTTTATTTTGATAGGACAGCAGAAGACATGAAAGGACAGAGAAGGTGACGGTCGGACCAAGAGCCAGAAATCACACAAACAATCAGTATAAGGCGACAAAAAGGCCCCAAAATCAAAGCTCAAATGTTGAGAAAAGCGTCAAAACAGCAACAAAAGATAAAAGATCATTTTCGTTGGTTTCTTTGGTCGTTTCTCTCCAACATTGAAGACGTTTTTCGATGCAGTTTTTCAGGTAATTTTTGGCTTTTTTTTAAATTTTATTTTTTTATTTTGTACATTTTTGGTGCTTTTTAGACATTTCCTGAACGCAGCGTAACGTTCCTGCCAGTGTCGACAACCCCAACAATGAGGAGGGAACTGACGGACAAAGAGATTCACCATAAAGATTAAAAAACGACATTTGAGACATTTTTTTTAATTAATTTTTTAAGATAATTTTGTGGCAATTTTCAGCCTTTATTTTGATAGGACAGCAGAAGACATGAAAGGGGAGGGGGGGGTAATGACATCATCAAAGGGCTGCAGGTCGGAGTCGAGCCCTGGCCCGCTGCGTCGAGGAGTAACCCTCTCTATACTGGCGCCCGCTCTACCAGCTGAGCTCCCCGGGCGCCCGCCGTGGGACAGTCTGGTGAGCTTGGTGACGCGAGTCTGTCGGGGGTGCTCCGTCAGATCAGGCCTGTCAGGGAGCGCCGTGATTGGCTCGGTGCTCAGTGTGGATGCTAATGCTGTGCTTTCATTGGTCCAGGCTGCCTCGCTCGGCCTCCTGCACTTCCCTGTCCTCAACGCGTCGGTGGACGACGGCTGCCAGAACATCACTTACAAGGTATGACATCATCATGGTATGACATCATCATGTTCATTACCTACAAGGTACCTGCTTATTATCATTAATTATCATTATTTATGATGTCATCTCTGACATCACATCTGTGTACAACCCAGGTTCCTCCAGAAAAAGGTGATTATGTCATCGCATAACGTTTCCGCACAAAGTAACGCGGGGTTGCATGATTTCATAATGAAAGTCACATATATCTTACGTCACATGATATTAATATGTAGTAAAGATATTTGAATGAAAGCTCCAGCTGGTATCTCTGTCTGTTATATTCTGATTATATAACATGTATCTGTGTCTGAGTGATATTAATATGTAATCATGTAACATATAACAATAACACGTAGTCCCATAACATCAGGCTGCCCATGGACATGGTCCAGGGTCTGCTGGTCCCCAACCTGAAGAGCCTGCAGCTGCTCTATATAATAACATGTGTCTGAGTCTGAGAGATGTATTGTTAGTATATAATAACATGTGTCTGAGTGATGTATTGTTACTATATAATATGTGTCTGAGTCTGAGAGATGTATTGTTACTAAATAATAACATGTGTCTGAGAGATGTATTGTTACTATATAATAACATGTGTCTGAGAGATGTATTGTTACTATATAATAACATGTGTCTGAGAGATGTATTGTTACTATATAATAACATGTGTCTGAGGATGTATTGTTACTATATATAACATGTGTCTGAGTGATGTATTGTTACTATATAATAACATGTGTCTGAGGTGATGTATTGTTACTATATAATGTATGTCTTGATGTATTGTTACTATATAATAACATGTGTCTGAGGATGTATTGTTACTATATAATAACATGTGTCTGAGTATTGATGTGAGAGATTGTTACTATATAATATGTGTCTAATTGTTAACTATATAATAACATGTGTCTGAGTGATGTATTGTTACTATATAATAACATGTGTCTGAGATGTATTGTATTGTTACTATATAATAACATGTCTATATAAGAGATGTATTGTTACTATATAATAACATGTGTCTGAGAGATGTATGTATTGTTATTGTTATAATAACATGTGTCTGAGAGATGTATTGTTACTATATAATAACATGTGTCTATATAATAACATGTGTCTGAGATGTATTGTTACTATATAATAACATGTGTCTGAGTGATGTATTGTTACTATATAATAACATGTGTCTGAGTGATGTATTGTTACTATATAATAACATGTGTCTGAGGATGTATTGTTACTATATAATAACATGTGTCTGAGTGATTATTGTTACTATATAATAACACATGTCTGATGTGTCTGAGAGATGTATTGTTACTATATAATAACATGTGTCTGAGAGTGATGTATTGTTACTATATAATAACATGTGTCTGAGTGATGTATTGTTACTATATAATAACATGTGTCTGAGAGATGTATTGTTACTATATAATAACATGTGTCTGAGGGATGTATTGTTACTATATAATAACATGTGTCTGAGAGATGTATTGTTACTATATAATAACATGTGTCTGAGGGATGTATTGTTACTATATAATAACATGTGTCTGAGTGATGTATTGTTACTATATAATAACATGTGTCTGAGGATGTATTGTTACTATATAATAACATGTGTCTGAGAGATGTATTGTTACTATATAATAACATGTGTCTGAGGGATGTATTGTTACTATATAATAACATGTGTCTGAGGATGTATTGTTACTATATAATATAATAACATGTGTCTGAGGATGTATTGTTACTATATAATAACATGTGTCTGAGAGATGTATTGTTACTATATAATAACATGTGTCTGAGGATGTATTGTTACTATATAATAACATGTGTCTGAGTGATGTATTGTTACTATATAATAACATGTGTCTGAGTGATGTATTGTTACTATATAATAACATGTGTCTGAGTGATGTATTGTTACTATATAATAACATGTGTCTGAGGGATGTATAATAACATGTGTCTGAGTTATGTATTGTTACTATATAATAACATGTGTCTGAGGGATGTATTGTTACTATATAATAACATGTGTCTGAGAGATGTATTGTTACTATATAATATGTGTCTGAGAGATGTATTGTTACTATATAATAACATGTGTCTGAGTGATGTATTGTTACTATATAATAACATGTGTCTGAGGGATGTATTGTTACTATATAATAACATGTGTCTGAGAGATGTATTGTTACTATATAATAACATGTGTCTGAGAGATGTGTAACATGTGTCTGAGGGATGTATTGTTACTATATAATAACATGTGTCTGAGAGATGTATTGTTACTATATAATAACATGTGTCTGAGAGATGTATTGTTACTATATAATAACATGTGTCTGAGAGATGTATTGTTACTATATAATAACATGTGTCTGAGATGTATTGTTACTATATAATAACATGTGTCTATTGTATTGTTACTATATAATAACATGTGTCTGAGAGATGTATTGTTACTATATAATAACATGTGTCTGAGAGATGTATTGTTACTATATAATAACATGTGTCTGAGAGATGTATTGTTACTATATAATAACATGTGTCTGAGTGATGTATTGTTACTATATAATAACATGTGTCTGAGAGATGTATTGTTACTATATAATAACATGTGTCTGAGAGATGTATTGTCATGTGTCTGAGTGATGTATTGTTACTATATAATAACATGTGTCTGAGAGATGTATTGTTACTATATAATAACATGTGTCTGAGTGATGTATTGTTACTATATAATAACATGTGTCTGAGAGATGTATTGTTCTATATAATATGTGTCTGAGAGATGTATTGTTACTATATAATAACATGTGTCTGAGAGATGTATTGTTACTATATAATAACATGTGTCTATTGTTACTATATAATAACATGTGTCTGAGAGATGTATTGTTTCTATATAATAAGTGATGTATTGTTACTATATAATAACATGTGTCTGAGAGATGTATTGTTACTATATAATAACATGTGTCTGTTACTATATAACATGTGTGATGTATTGTTACTATATAATAACATGTGTCTGAGTGATGTATTGTTACTATATAATAACATGTGTCTGATGTATTGATGTGTATGTATTGTTACTATATAATAACATGTGTCTGAGGTGATGTATTGTTACTATATAATAACATGTGTCTGAGAGATGTATTGTTACTATATAATAACATGTGTCTGAGGGATGTATTGTTTCTATATAATAACATGTGTCTGAGGATGTATTGTTACTATATAATAACATGTGTCTGAGTGATGTATTGTTACTATATAATATGTGTCTGAGAGATGTATTGTTACTATATAATAACATGTGTCTGAGGGATGTATTGTTACTATATAATAACATGTGTCTGAGAGATGTATTGTTACTATATAATAACATGTGTCTGAGGATGTATTGTTACTATATAATAACATGTGTAGAGATGTATTGTTACTATATAATAACATGTGTCTGAGAGATGTATTGTTACTATATAATAACATGTGTCTGAGAGATGTATTGTTACTATATAATATGTGTCATGTGTCTGAGATGTATGTTACTATATAATAACATGTCTAGGGGATGTATTGTTACTATATAATAACATGTGAGAGATGTATTGTTACTATATAATAACATGTGTCTGAGGATGTATTGTTACTATATAATAACATGTGTCTGAGTGATGTATTGTTACTATATAATAACATGTGTCTGATGTATTGTTACTATATAATAACATGTGTCTGATGTATTGTTACTATATAATAACATGTGTCTGAGTGATGTATTGTTACTATATAATAACATGTGTCTGAGAGATGTATTGTTACTATATAATAACATGTGTCTGAGAGATGTATTGTTACTATATAATAACATGTGTCTGAGTGATGTATTGTTACTATATAATAACATGTGTCTGAGTGATGATGTATTGTTACTATATAATAACATGTGTCTGAGGGATGTATTGTTACTATATAATAACATGTGTCTGAGAGATGTATTGTTACTATATAATAACATGTGTCTGAGGATGTATTGTTACTATATAATAACATGTGTCTGAGTGATGTATTGTTACTATATAATAACATGTGTCTGAGATGTATTGTTACTATATAATAACATGTGTCTGAGGATGTATTGTTACTATATAATAAACATGTGTCTGAGATGTATTGTTACTATATAATAACATGTGTCTGAGGATGTATTGTTACTATATAATAACATGTGTCTGTATTGAGATGTATTGTTACTATATAATAACATGTGTCTGAGAGATGTATTGTTACTATATAATAACATGTGTCTGAGTGATGTATTGTATGTGTCTGAGGGATGTATTGTTACTATATAATAACATGTGTCTGAGGATGTATTGTTACTATATAATAACATGTGTCTGAGTATTGATGTATTGTTACTATATAATAACATGTGTCTGAGATGATTGTTACTATATAATATTGTATTGTTACTATATAATAACATGTGTCTGAGGATGTATTGTTACTATATAATAACATGTGTCTGAGGATGTATTGTTACTATATAATAACATGTGTCTGAGAGATGTATTGTTACTATATAATAACATGTGTCTGAGGATGTATTGTTACTATATAATAACATGTGTCTGAGATGTATTGTTACTATATAATAACATGTGTCTGAGAGATGTATTGTTACTATATAATAACATGTGTCTGAGAGATGTATTGTTACTATATAATAACATGTGTCTGAGGGATGTATTGTTACTATATAATAACATGTGTCTGAGAGAATTGTTACTATATAATAACATGTGTCTGAGAGATGTATTGTTACTATATAATAACATGTGTCTGAGGGATGTATTGTTACTATATAATAACATGTGTCTGAGGATGTATTGTTACTATATCATGTGAGAGATGTATTGTTACTATATAATAACATGTGTCTGAGGGATGTATTGTTACTATATAATAACATGTGTCTGAGTGATGTATTGTTACTATATAATAACATGTGTCTGAGAGATGTATTGTTACTATATAATAACATGTGTCTGAGTGATGTATTGTTACTATATAATAACATGTGTCTGAGTGATGTATTGTTACTATATAATAACATGTGTCTGAGAGATGTATTGTTACTATATAATAACATGTGTCTGAGGATGTATTGTTACTATATAATAACATGTGTCTGAGAGATGTATTGTTACTATATAATAACATGTGTCTGAGGGATGTATTGTTACTATAGAATAACATGTGTCTTATGTATTGTTATATATAATAACATGTGTCTGAGAGATGTATTGTTACTATATAATAACATGTGTCTGAGGATGTATTGTTACTATATAATAACATGTGTCTGAGTGATGTATTGTTACTATATAATAACATGTGTCTGAGTGATGTATTGTTACTATATAATAACATGTGTCTGAGTGGATGTATTGTTACTATATAATAACATGTGTCTGAGATGTATTGATGTGTCTGAGAGATGTATTGTTACTATATAATAACATGTGTCTGAGGATGTATTGTTACTATATAATAACATGTGTCTGAGGATGTATTGTTACTATATAATAACATGTGTCTGAGGATGTATTGTTACTATATAATAACATGTGTCTGAGAGATGTATTGTTACTATATAATAACATGTGTCTGAGGATGTATTGTTACTATATAATAACATGTGTCTGAGATGTATTGTTTCTATATAATAAATGTGTCTGAGAGATGTATTGTTACTATATATAATAACATGTGTCTGAGTGATGTATTGTTTCTATATAATGTGTCTGAGAGATGTATTGTTACTATATAATAACAACATGTGTTCTGACATGTGTCTGAGGGATGTATTGTTACTATATAATAACATTTGTCTGAGAGATGTATTGTTACTATATAATAACATGTGTCTGAGTGATGTATTGTTACTATATAATAACATGTGTCTGAGAGATGTATTGTTACTATATAATAACATGTGATGTATTGTTACTATATAATAACATGTGTCTGAGTGATGTATTGTTACTATATAATAACATGTGTCTGAGTGATGTATTGTTACTATATAATAACATGTGTCTGAGAGATGTATTGTTACTATATAATAACATGTGTCTGAGGATGTATTGTTACTATATAATAACATGTGTCATATTGTCTATATAAACATGTGTCTGAGAGATGTATTGTTACTATATAATAACATGTGTCTGAGAGATGTATTGTTACTATATAATATGTGTCTGAGAGATGTATTGTTACTATATAATGTGTCTGAGAGATGTATTGTTACTATATAATAACATGTTTCATAATAACATGTGTCTGAGTGATGTATTGTTACTATATAATAACATGTGTCTGAGAGATGTATTGTTTCTATATAATGTGTCTGAGAGATGTATTGTTACTATATAATAACATGTGTCTGAGTGATGTATTGTTACTATATAATAACATGTGTCTGAGTGATGTATTGTTACTATATAATAACATGTGTCTGAGAGATGTATTGTTTCTATATAATGTGTCTGAGAGATGTATTGTTACTATATAATAACATGAGGGATGTATTGTCTGTCTGAGAGATGTATTGTTACTATATAATAACATGTGTCTGAGAGATGTATTGTTACTATATAATAACATGTGTCTGAGTGATGTATTGTTACTATATAATAACATGTGTCTGAGTGATGTATTGTTACTATATAATAACATGTGTCTGAGAGATGTATTGTTACTATGTATTGTTACTATATAATAACATGTGTCTGAGAGATGTATTGTTACTATATAATAACATGTGTCTGAGAGATGTATTGTTACTATATAATAACATGTGTCTGAGGGATGTATTGTTACTATATATAACATGTGTGTCTGAGGATGTATGTATTGTTACTATATTATATAATAACATGTGTCTGAGAGATGTATTGTTACTATATAATAACATGTGTCTGATGTATTGTTACTATATAATAACATGTGTCTGAGATGTATTGATGTATTGTTACTATATAATAACATGTGTCTGGGATGTATTGTTACTATATAATAACATGTGTCTAGTGATGTATTGTTACTATATAATAACATGTGTCTGAGGGATGTATTGTTACTATATAATAACATGTGTCTGAGAGATGTATTGTTACTATATAATAACATGTGTCTGAGAGAGAGATGTGTCAGACAGAGATGTAGTTACTATATAATAAGATGTATTGGTTAATAAATAACATGTGTCTGAGGGATGTATTGTTACTATATAATAAATGTATTGTTACTATATAATAACATGTCTGAGGATGTATTGTTACTATATAATAACATGTGTCTGAGGGATGTATTGTTACTATATAATAACATGTGTCTGAGGATGTATTGTTACTATATAATAAATGTGTCATTGATGTATTGTTACTATATAATAACATGTGTCTGAGGATGTATTGTTACTATATAATAACATGTGTCTGAGATGATTGTTACTATATAAAAAATGTGTCATGGGATGTATTGTTACTATATAATAACATGTGTCTGAGTGATGTATTGTTACTATATAATGAGAGATGTATTGTGTGTCTGAGGATGTATTGTATATAATAACATGTGTCTGAGTGATGTATTGTTACTATATATAATAACATGTGTCTGAATGTATGTATTGTTACTATATAATAACATGTGTCTGAGGATGTATTGTTACTATATAATAACATGTGTCTGAGTGATGTATTGTTACTATAAAGGTAATAACATGTGTCTGAGGGATGTATTGTTACTATATAATAACATGTGTCTGATGGATGTATTGTTACTATATAATAACATGTGTCTGAGGATGTATTGTTACTATATAATAAATAACATGTTACTATATAATAACATGTGTCTGAGTGATGTATTGTTACTATATAATAACATGTGTCTGAGGGATGTATTGTTACTATATAATAACATGTGTCTGAGAGATGTATTGTTACTATATAATAACATGTGTCTGAGAGATGTATTGTTACTATATAATAACATGTGTCTGAGAGATGTATTGTTACTATATAATAACATGTGTCTGAGTGATGTATTGTTACTATATAATAACATGTGTCTGAGTGGATGTATTGTTACTATATAATAACATGTGTCTGAGAGATGTATTGTTACATGAGATGTATTGTTACTATATAATAACATGTGTCTGAAGATGTATTGTTACTATATAATAACATGTGTCTGAGGGATGTATTGTTACTATATAATAACATGTGTCTGAGAGATGTATTGTTACTATATAATAAACATGTGTCTGAGGATGTATTGTTACTATATAATAACATGTGTCTGATGTATTGTTCTAACATGTGTCTGAGATGTATTGTTACTATATAATATGTGTCTGAGAGATGTATTGTTACTATATAATAAATGTGTCTGAGAGATGTATTGTTACTATATAATAACATGTGTCTGAGAGATGTATTGTTACTATATAATAACATGTGTCTGAGGGATGTATTGTTACTATATAATAACATGTGTCTGAATGTATTGTTACTATATAATAACATGTATTGTCTGCAGATGTATTGTTACTATATAATAACATGTGTCTGAGTGATGTATTGTTACTATATAATAACATGTGTCTGATGATTGTTGTATTGTTACTATATAATAACATGTGTCTGAGTGATGTATTGTTACTATATAATAACATGTGTCTGAGGATGATGTATTGTTACTATATAATAACATGTGTCTGAGGATGTATTGTTACTATATAATAACATGTGTCTGATGATGTATTGTTATATATAATAACATGTGTCTGAGTGATGTATTGTTACTATATAATAACATGTGTCTGAGTGATGTATTGTTACTATATAAAAACATGTGTCTGAGATGTATGTATTGTTATGTATATAATAACATGTGTCTGAGTGATGTATTGTTACTATATAATAACATGTGTCTGAGTGATGTATTGTTACTATATAATAACATGTGTCTGAGAGATGTATTGTTACTATATAATAACATGTCTGAGAGATGTATTGTTACTATATTTATATAATAACATGTGTCTGAGAGATGTATTGTTATGTGATATTGTGTGCAGGCGTCCCATAACATCGGGCTGGCCATGGACACGGTCCAGGGTCTGCTGGTCCCCAACGTGAAGAGCGTGCAGCTGCTCAGCGTGTTCGACATCGCCCAGGAGCTGAACCGGCTGCAGGCGCTCGGCATGGCGGGGCAGCTGGGAACCAGAGAGCTGAGTGGGGGGACCTTCACGCTGTCCAACATCGGCTCCGTGAGTACACAACCACAACAACCACAACGACCACAACAACCACAACCACAACAACAACCTTGAAGGTTGAATCTTGAAGCTGACTGAATGTGTTTCTTGTCTTAATCAGAGCGGAGGAACGTACGCCAAACCGGTCATTCTTCCTCCTGAAGTCGCCATCGGTGCTCTGGGAAAAATCCAGGTGAGTTTCCCAGAGTGTTCTCCATATAACATGTACATATTCTCCCTCTTATACACGCTAAAAGTAGTGATTATTTACATGGAGTCTGGTGGAGATATGCTGCTCTATACACGTTAAAAGTAGTGATTATTTACATGGAGTCTGGTGGAGATATGCTGCTCTATACACGTTAAAAGTAGTGATTATTTACATGGAGTCTGGTGGAGATATGCTGCTCTATACACACTAAAAGTAGTGATTATTTACATGGAGTCTGGTGGAGATATGCATGTCCATGTTCTCCCTCAGTATGACCATATACATGTTTGTTCTCCAGGTTCTCCCTCGGTTCGACGCCGGCGGTAACGTGTTCCCTGCTCACATCATGAAGGTCAGCTGGTCGGCGGATCACCGCATCATCGACGGCGCCACCATGTGTCGCTTCTCCAACCTGTGGAGGGAATACCTGGAGAACCCAGCCAGCATGCTGCTGGACCTCAAATAGACTTTACCCATCAGCCCCGGGGCGGACGGAGATGTCACACTAACAGACCTTCACTCCTCTTCTCTCTGCCTTCGCTCCGTCTCTGTCTGAGGCCCCACCCCCTTTCTATTAGAGGCTCCGCCCTTCCCCATGAGGCTCCTCCCCCTCTTTCTCCCCGTCTCTTTCGATGCTCCACTCCATCTCTCTCTCTCTCTTCGAGGCCTTTCACTCACCATGGTTTCCCTGTTGCCTTTGAGCAAGGCGTCGAGGAGGAGGGGTAAATCTAGCCAGCCTATCAATCATGTTGTTTCCATGACGACCAACCACACTCATAGACTCTTGGTTTGTTTTGATTTTTTTTCAGTTTCATTTTTAACGTTTTACTTCTTTATGTTACCTCCTGAAACACAGACACTGATCTCTGATCCCTGATCCCTGATCCGTGATCTCTGATCCCTGATCCCTGATCTCTGATCTCACACCGTAGACGACTAACGACCAGAGAACCCAAAAACCCAGAACAGACAGACAGACAGACAGACAGACAGACAGACGGACAGACGGACGACAGACAGACATAAAGTCAGAAAAGGCGCTGATGAAAGAGACCAGTTGGATCCGAGACCCCGGTGCCGTGTGATTCTGGTTCCGGCCCAGCTGTAGACTGTTACAGAACCGATCACCCTGATCCAGAACCTGTCCTGCGTTGTGTTTCCGTAGCAACAGGCTACATGTAAAGGTGTATAAAAGAACATTTGGGTTTTTGTATTTGTGGATCTGAAGTTATAAATAAAGTTACGTGTGAAAAAAAAGAAGTGCTCCAATCGGGTCGTCTCTGATTCATGAATACGCCGGCTCTGGGTCCTGGCCCTGACTGAGTCCTGGCCCTCACTGAGTCCCAGCCCTGCTGGGTCCTGGTCCAGACTGAGTCCCAGCCCTGCTGGGTCCTGGTCCAGACTGAGTCCTGGTCCTGACTGAGTCCCGGTCCAGACTGAGTCTTGGTCTAGACTGAGTCCTGGTCCAGACTGAGTCCCAGGCCTGCTGGGTCCTGGTCCAGACTGAGTCCTGGTCCTGACTGAGTCCCGGTCCAGACTGAGTCCTGGTCTAGACTGAGTCCCAGCCCTGCTGCTTTCTCTTTAAGCAGCAGGTCTGGGTCGTGTGGGTCATGTGACCCAGAGGCTAAAATTACCCAGCAGCCCTCGGGGTCAGATTTCATGTGAAGAGACGCAGCATGAAGGACGACTACTGCGATCACACGGTCAGTACTCAGTACTACTACTACTACTACTACTACAACTAATCCTACTACTACTAATACTACTACTCACAATAATACACACAATACTACTAATACTACTCATAATACACATGTTAACAGTTATGGGTGAAGTGTGTTCACATTTCTTCTAGTATCAATAAAACATGTTATAATATAATATTTATATTTGAATAATTGAATAATTTAGGATACTGAGCAGCAGGAAGTGTCTGCAGGTCAGAGGTCGTCTTGCCTGTGACATCACGCAGTGTGACATCACGCGGCTGACAGGAAGTGGTCATCATGGCGGGCGGCGCCGTAGCGTCCATCAAAGCTCTGTGGGAGACGAGGATCACGAGGATCAGGCGCGAGGAAGAGGACCAGAGGAAGAGGAGGAGGGGGGGGGGCGGGGCCAGCGGCAGGTCAGTCACACACAAGTCCCGCCCCCTTTCCAGAATCAACCAATCAAAATGTTTCCAGAAAAAACGGATAATTAAGAGAAATCCTGAGAGAATAACTGGAGAGGACTGAGTCCTGGTCCGGAGTAAGTCCTGGTCCGGACTTAGTCCTGGTCCAGATTAAGTCCCGGTTCGAACTGAGTCCCGGTCCAGACTAATTTCCGGTTCAGACTTAGGCTGAATCCCATTTCTCCATCTTAACCCTTACCCCTTGGCCCTTGAAACCAAGGGGTAGGGGGTAGGGGTGACCCCCCCTATGAAATGGGACACCACTTGGTTACATCACCATACAGTATTGATCACAAACTTCCAACATGCAATACATGTGCATACACATGTATCATTTAAACATACATATACACCATGTATACACATGTATCATGTATACATACATATACACCATGTATACATACATATACACCATGTATACACATGTATCATTTAAACATACATATACACCATGTATACACATGTATCATGTATACATACATATACTCCATGTATGTACACATGTATCGTGTATACATACATATAAACATACATGTATATGTATACACATGTATCATGTATACATACATATACTCCATGTATACACATGTATCATGTATACATACATATACTCCATGTATGTACACATGTATCATGTATACATACATATACACCATGTATACACATGTATCATGTATACATACATATACACCATGTATACACATGTATCATGTATACATACATATACACCATGTATACACATGTATCATTTAAACATACATATACACCATGTATACACATGTATCATGTATACATACATATACACCATGTATACACATGTATCATGCATACATACATATACTCCATGTATACACATGTATCATGTATACATACATATACTCCATGTATACACATGTATCGTGTATACATACATATACTCCCTGTATACACATGTATTATGTATACATACATATACACCATGTATACACATGTATCATGTATACATACATATACTCCATGTATACACATGTATCATGTAAACATACATATACTCCATGTATACACATGTATCGTGTATACATACATATACACCATGTATACATACATATACACCATGTATACACATGTATTATGTATACATACATATACACCATGTATATACATGTATTATGTATACATACATATACACCATGTATACACATGTATTATGTATACATACATATACACCATGTATACACATGTATCATGTATACATACATATACACCATGTATACACATGTATCATGTATACATACATATACTCCATGTATACACATGTATCATGTATACATACATATACTCCATGTATACACATGTATCATGTATACATACATATACACCATGTATACACATGTATCATGTATACATACATATACTCCATGTATACACATGTATCATGTATACATACATATACTCCATGTATACACATGTATCGTGTATACATACATATACTCCCTGTATACACATGTATCATGTATACATACATATACTCCATGTATACACATGTATCGTGTATACATACATATACTCCCTGTATACACATGTATCATGTATACATACATATACTCCATGTATAACACATGTATCGTGTATACATACATATACTCCCTGTATACACATGTATCATGTATACATACATATACTCCATGTATACACAGTGTGTAGTATATCTGTTTTAGTTATCACTGTTTTGAATGTCATTGATGTTCAGAAACACATTTTGTTAACAAAAATCTGTCTTTATTGCTGATAAATTAAACATAACAGGCAAAAACATTACATTAATATATAATATTACAGAACCATTATCAACTATTAGAACCATAACTTACTGTCACACACATAAAAAGGCACTCAAATGTGTAAAACTTAAAAAATACACAAGACCACAAACAAACACATTAACTACAGCTGTTCTGATATTCCAGACCAGTCTGAAGCCTGTTGGCCAGTAACCCCCCCCCTCATATCATCAGTGTCCCGTATCAAAACCAACAACAATATACAAGTGCATGAACAGGAATTAACTACAAATGATTACAATAATACATAACTAATGCAATAATGAATGGGTTCAACATGAACACATGAATTAGGAAACTTCTGCTCGTTTTCAGCCCCAAAGTGGACCAGCTGCTGTGTCCTCCTGTGTCCTCCTCCTGTGTTGTCCTCCTGTGTTGTCCTCCTGTGTTGTCCTCCTGTGTCCTCCTGTGTCCTCCTGTGTTGTCCTCCTGTGTCCTCCTGTGTCCCTGTGTGATACAGAGCAGTATATGTATTAGCGATGTATCATAGACCGTTAATATTAATATGTATAAACAGTCTATGCGATGTATACAGTCCATTCAAGGCAGAGAAATGCGGGACTGTTGTTCAAATCAACGTTAGCGTTAGCGTTAACGTTAGCGTTAACGTTAGCGTTAACGTTAGCATTGCAAGCTAGCGATTTTAAAAAGTTTCAGTTAGGAACATGGTTGCAGTATATATGAACAGGACCGCATAGACCACCAAACAAGACTGTCCTAACTTTTAAATCAATTATTTAAACCGAGAATACTTCCATGTATGTGTCTCTCTGGTCGCTGGGCATAGACCCCTCGGTCTCACCCCTACCCCTCGGTCTCACCCCTACCCCCTCACCCCTATCCCTCGGTCTATCCCCTACCCCTCGGTCTCACCCCTACCCCCGGTCTCATCCGGTCTATCCCCCACCCCCGGTCTCACCCCCCTACCCCTCACCCCTACCCCTCGGTCTCACCCCTACCCCTCGGTCTCACCCCTACCCCTCGGTCTCACCCCTATCCCTCGGTCCTCATCCCCTACCCCTCGGTCTCACCCCTACCCCTCGGTCTATCCCCTACCCCTCGGTCTCACCCCTACCCCTCACCCCTACCCCTCGGTCTCACCCCTACCCCTCGGTCTCACCCCTACCCCTCGGTCTCACCCCTACCCCCTCACCCCTACCCCCTCCTCACCCCTACCCCTCGGTCTCACCATCCCCTACCCCTCGGTCTCACCCCTATCCCTCGGTCTATCCCCTACCCCTCGGTCTCACCCCTACCCCCGGTCTATCCCCTACCCCCCTCGGTCCTCACCCCCCCCCCTCACCCCTACCCCTCGGTCTCACCCCTACCCCTCGGTCTCACCCCTATCCCTCGGTCTATCCCCTACCCCTCGGTCTCACCCCTACCCCCGGTCTATCCCTACCCCTCGGTCTATCCCCCCCCCTCGGTCTCACCCCCTACCCCTCGGTCTCACCCCTACCCCTCGGTCTATCCCCCCTATCCCCTCGGTCTATCCCCTATCCCTCGGTGTATCCCCCCCCCTATCCCCTACCCCCGGTCTATCCCCTACCCCTCGGTCTCCCCCCCTACCCCCTCACCCCTATCCCTCGGTCTATCCCCTACCCCTCACCCCTACCCCTCGGTCTCACCCCTATCCCTCGGTCTATCACCTAACCCTCGGTCTCACCCCTACCCCTCGGTCTATCCCCTACCCCGCGGTCTCACCCTATCCCCTCACCCCCGGTCTCACCCCTACCCCTCGGTCTATCCCCTACCCCTCGGTCTCACCCCTACCCCTCGGTCTCACCCCCACCCCTCGGTCTCACCCCTACCCCTCGGTCTATCCCCTACCCCTCGGTCTATCCCCTACCCCTCGGTCTCACCCCTACCCCTCGGTCTCACCCCTACCCCTCGGTCTACCCCTACCCCTCGGTCTATCCCCTATCCCTCGGTGTATCCCCTACCCCTCGGTCTCACCCCTACCCCTCGGCCTATCCCCTACCCCTCGGTCTCACCCCTACCCCTCGGTCTACCCCTACCCCTCGGTCTCACCCCTACCCCTCGGTCTATCCCCTACCCCTCGGTCTATCCCCTACCCCTCGGTCTCACCCCTACCCCTCGGTCTATCCCCTACCCCTCGGTCTATCCCCTACCCCTAGGTAATTGGACACCACTAGGTCCCGTGTGAACACGCAAAAACGAGGGGAAGGGGTAAGGGGTAAGGGGTAAGACAGAGAAATGAGATTCAGCCTTAGTCCTGGTTGGGACTAAGTCCCAGTTTGGACTGAGTCCTGATCCAGACTGAGTACCGGTCCATACTGAGTCCTGGTCCGTGTGTCTGTAATGTCTCCTGTGGTCCTGGTTCCGGTCCAGACTGAGTGTTGGTGTATGGGAGGACCGTGCGGTTCTGGCCCGGCTGAAGCAGAAGCTGCAGACAGAAGATGGACGACTGATCCTCCGGATCCACCAGGAGGACTGGAAGGTACTAGACTGTCTCTCATTCAGGACTCTCTCTGGAGAACTCTTTTTCCTGATGTGGTTCTGTGTTCCAGTCTCTGCCGGGCTGCCTGGTCCGGCTCAGCCAGGTCCAGGAGTGGCAGATCCACCGGACCGGCCTGCTGAACATCCCTCCCTTCATCTCCAGCTTCCAGAACCTTCTAGTTCTGGATCTGTCCCGCAACAGCATCACAGAGATCCCCAAACAGATCGGTACGAACCCCCCTGACCCCCAGAGGGGGTAAATACCGATCCGATTCTGGTTCTGAGTCTGTCTTTGTGCTCTGCTTCTGGTTTTTTCTTTGTGTTCTGGTTCTGAGTCTGTCCCTGGTTCTGGTTTCAGGGCAGCTGACCCGGCTCCGAGAGCTGCTGCTCAGCTACAACAGAGTCCAGTTTGTCCCTGAGGAGCTGAGCGGGTGTGAGAGTCTGGAGAGACTGGACCTGGCCATGAACCGGGTCCTGGACTCACTGCCGGACCAGGTACGTATTCAATCAACCTTTATTTATACGCTAGGTACACGCCATGAACTCACATGTGACATCATCATTCGATGATGATGATGATGATGGTGATGATGTCATCATGTGCTCTGTCCCTCCAGCTGACCAGGCTGACCCGGCTGCAGAACCTGGACCTGTCCATGAACGGGTTCTGCTGCGTGCCGGCCTGCGTGGTCGGGCTGCCGGCGCTGCAGTGGCTTGACCTGGGGGGCAACCGGCTGCAGAACCTGCCGGAAGATATCCACAGGTGGGAGGAGCTACGGGCCAAGACACGCCCCCTCGCAGGGCCTTAACGATCAGATCAATTAAGGTGGAGGGCGTGTGTGTGTCTCTCTGTGTGTGTGTGTGTGTGTGTCTCTGTGTGTGTCTGTGTGTGTCTGTGTCTGTGTCTCTGTGTGTGTGTGTGTATGTGTGTCTCTGTGTGTGTGTGTGTGTGTGTATGTGGGTCTCTGTGTGTGTGTATGTGTGTGGCTCTGTGTGTGTGTGTGTGTGTGTTTGTGTGTGTGTGTGTGTGTGTCTCTGTGTGTGTGTGTGTGTGTGTGTGTGTGTGTGTGTGTGTCTCTGTGTGTGTGTGTGTGTCTGTGTCTCTGTGTGTGTGTGTGTATGTGTGTCTCTGTGTGTGTGTGTGTGTGTGTGTGTGTGTGTGTGTGTGTGTGTGTGTGTATCAGGATGGAGGCGCTCCACTCTCTGTGGCTGCAGAGGAACCAGCTTGAGAAACTTCCGGAGAACATCATCAGGATGCAGCGTCTGGACACGCTGGTCGTCAGCGGCAACCGCCTCCGAGACATCCCCCCCCTCATGGAGGACATGTCCAACCTCAGGTCAGGCAACACTGATGCATTCTGGGAGAGGATAGAACTCCTCATCCAATATGAATATCTGTCCCTAACACTTTCAACCAATCACGATCATCGTGGGCGGGGCTAAGCGCCGGACGTTGCCACGGTGCCGCTGCTGAAAACTCACATTTATAATGTTGTGTGTGTGTGTGTGTGTGTGTGTGTGTGTGTGTGTGTGTGTGTGTGTTTGCAGGTTTGTGAATTTCCGGGACAACCCTTTGACTCTGGACGTGACGCTGCCGTGCAGGAAGAAGAAGAAGAAGAGCCCCGAAGAAGAAAGAGAGAAAGAAGAAGAAGAAGAAGAAGAGCGAGAGATGTTTGGCCGAGAGTTCATGTTGACGTACATCCAGGAGGCGAGGAAGAGAGCGCACGCCGTCCTCAACATGCACCGGGCCCACAGCTGGTACTGACCCCCCCTCTAAACCCCCATGCTGTCTCCCCACCCCCCCCACGCCGTCCTCAACATGCACCGGGCCCACCGCTGGTACTGACCCCTCCCTCTCACTCATCGGTTGTTGTCTTTTACCCCAACATGCTGGAGCCTACATTTCCCACATTGCACCTTTCATTAGAGCTCCCTGCCTGCTGAACAGACTCCAGACCATCATCATGTAACATGAATAACAACAATAACCCTGCAGGTCTGCTACACAACACACGGGGGGGTCTAAGTGTGTGTGTTTGTGTGTTGTGTGTCTCTATGTGTGAGATGTGTGTGTGTTTTTTGTGTGTATGTATGTGTGTGTGTGTGTGTGTGTATATATATGTGTGTGTGTGGACGTCTGTTGTTACCTGTTATGATTTTATGATTTTATGAGTTTTTATATTTTGAATGATGACGGTGCGTTTCTGTTTCAGAGCCGAACGATGACTCAGCATCACATCACCTTCACTCCTCTTTATTTATTCTGTTTGTTACATCATACAAACCAGCCAATTAGAGAGCTCCAAATAAAAAACATTTTATAAAAGGCTGTTTCCTGTCTCAGTCTGTAGTCCGTCTGTGGTTTGTAGTCCTTTCAGAACCAAATGATGACTCATCAAAATCTGATCTGTCGCTCTGCATTCCTCCTTCATCATCATCCCTCCATCCAACCGTCCTGCCTGTCTCCCTCACTCCCTCTCTCTCGATCTGTCTGCTTGTCTCTCTCCCTTCCTCCCTCCCTGTCTCTCTCTCCCTGTCTGTCTGCTTGTCTCTCTCCCTTCCTCCCTCCCTGTCTGTCTCTCTGTCTGTCTACTTGTCTCTCTCCCTGTCTCCCTGTCTGTCCCTCTCTCCCTCCCCCCTCTCTCCCTGTCTCTCTCTCCCTGTCTCCCTGTCTGTCTGTCTGCTTGTCTCTCTCCCTGTCTCCCTGTCTGTCCCTCTCTCTCTCTCCCTCCCTGTCCCCCTCCCTGTCTCCCTCCCTCCCTGCCTGTCCTCCTCCCTGTCTCCCTCTCTCCCTCTCTCCCTGTCCCCTTCCCTGTCTCCCTCCCCCCCCTCAGGACAGGGCGTGGGGGACAGCTGTGAGCAGGACGTTCTCCAGCGTCTCCGTCCTGCTGACGTAGCGTGTGAGTCTGCTGGTGAAGCCGTGCGTCTCCAGGAAGTGGAGCCGGCCGCCGTCGATGAGACGCTTACAGAGCCGGCCGGCGAGCTCTCGCTGCCCCGCACCCAGGAACCTGGATAATTATATAACATATTAATAATAATAATAAGAATAATCATAGAATATAATAACAAAAACATTGTTGTATATATGTTATACATATTATAATAACGTTATTGTTGTTGTTGTTGTAACAACAATAACAACAACACCAACAGAGGTCAGAGGTCAACCTTTACCCGCTCACGGCGTCCGTCTCCTCCGCCGGCTCGTGCTCTTCTTCTCCTCTCTGATTGGTGGGATGCTGACCCGGGGGAGCGTCCTGATTGGCCGGTCTGAGTCCACAGGTGGCCCAGCTGGACATGCGGCAGAACGCGGCGAACTCTCCGGGTCCGAGTCCGAGCTGCAGGAAGAACGGCCGGCCCACGTAGTGGCGCCACTCGCAGCGGTGGTGGCAGCACAGCGCCACGGCAACGCCCACGACTGGACCGGGCGCCACGGCAACGTCTGGACCGGGCGCCACGGCAACGCCCACGACTGGACCAGGCGCCACGGCAACGTCTGGACCGGGCGCCACGGCGTCAACGCGGCGGGGGACGGGGTCTGGTTCTGAGGTCCTGAGGCGTTTGGGGGGCGGATCCGTCTGATCTCTGGGTCGGGGAGTCTCCATCAGACATCGCAGAGCCAGATCTGGGAGACACAGAGACAGAGACACGCTGAGAGAGACAGAGACACGCTGAGAGAGACAAAGACACGCTGAGAGAGTGTGTGTATATCTGTGTGTGTGTGTTAAATTAAGTAACAGCCCGCGTGTCAGTGGCCAATCAGAGCGCAGGCTGCTCTCACCTGTCGCTGCTCCACACAGGTGCTTCCCGACCCCGACCAGCGGCAGCTTCTTCTGTCGGAGAAGCGGCACTTTACCTGCACACATCAGCACGTTAAAACACCACTAAAGAAGAGCAACTGACACGCTGCAGATGTGTGTCTCTTACTCAAATCCAGATGTTGAATGTCCACCTGCAGCCTCTCAAACTCAACTCCAACGTCCTGATGTTTCCCGTCCACCTGAACCACATACACGCTAAAAGTAGTGATTATTTACATGGAGTCTGGTGGAGATATGCTGCTCTATACATGCTAAAAGTAGTGATTATTTACATGGAGTCTGGTGGAGATATGCTGCTCTATACACGCTAAAAGTAGTGATTATTTACATGGAGTCTGGTGGAGATATGCTGCTCTATACATGCTAAAAGTAGTGATTATTTACATGGAGTCTGGTGGAGATATGCTGCTCTATACACGCTAAAAGTAGTGATTATTTACATGGAGTCTGGTGGAGATATGCTGCTCTATACACGCTAAAAGTAGTAACTTGTGGAGGTTTTCCTGCCTTGAAGCGAGTGCTGCAGCGCTCCACCAGCAGCAGCTGCAGATCCTCTGGGGTCTCCGGGGTCTTCAGGGCTTCGTGGATCCAGTGAGACAGTTTCCCTCGCCCGGCTCCAAACTCCACAAAGCACCGCCCCCTTCCCAGCAGCCCCAGCGCCTCCAGATGACCTAAGATGGAGGACTGAGAGACAGACCCAGCCGGTTGTAAGATGGCAGAGATGTGAAGACGAGCGGCGGCCGTCTGCTGATGAAGGCGTCGCCGTGGTTACCTGCTGCTTGAGGTGTTTTTGGGCGGAGTCTCCGTTCTTTGGGTTGTTGAGTTCCTCCTGGAGGACGGGGTGAGACAGGACGCTGTCCTCCACCTCACACTGCAGTCCTACGGAGATGACATCATCACCACCACACATCCACAAGGATGACATCATCACTGCCACAGGTGTGTGTGTGTGTGTGTCTCACCTGAGACGGCTGTCTTCAGTTTGTCCAATAGAGACTGAAGCTCTGAGCGGCTACGCTCACACAGACTCACCTGAAACACACACACCCACACACCCACACCCACACACACCCACACACACACACACACACACACACCCACACACACCCACACACCCACACACACCCACACACACCCACACACACACACACACACACACACACACACACCCACGTTTTAGTAAAAACTCTCGCTGCCTCCATCTCCAAAGTTCATCAAACTGAAACCTGCTGATGTCATGACATCATGACCCCATGACATCGTGACATCATGACACCGTCACATCGTGACATCGTGACACAGTGACCCCGTGACGCTGTTACCTGGGGCAGCGTCTCGTCTCCGTCAGCTGGTCCAGAGTTGATGTCCTCCACGTAGTAAACCTGCAGATTATAGAGACGTCTTCATATAGGCACGTATGACATCATGGGGACGGGGGGGGGACGGGGGACAGGAAGTGAAGTTGTCTCACCGGCTTCGGCTTCTCTCTGGAGTTACACTTCTTCAGATGTTTGTCCAGCTTGTCCTCACTCACAGAGCTGGGGACAGACAGGACATCAGACAGGAAGTCAGACAGGAAGTCAGACAGGACATCAGACAGGACGTCAGACAGGACATCAGACAGGACGTCAGACAGGAAGTCAACAGACAGGACGTCAGACAGGAAGTCAGACAAGACATCAGACAGGAAGTCAGACAGGACATCAGACAGGAAGTCAACAGACAGGAAGTCAACAGCTCTGGGGAGTCATTCCCCGGAGTCCTTTTGTTCTTTTTCTCCCAGCATGTTTCCTCGGATCAGGGAGGCTCCAAAATCATGGCTGCAGCTGTCGCCATGGTCCCGCTACACGCTCCCTTCCCAGCTACGTCCTGCTGTGCCTTGTAATGCTGCACAGTGCCCTGCTATGCCATGAACTACTACAAAGAACTACTACAAACTACTATTATTTTTATTTATATATATTTTTTGGGACTGTTATTGCCACTCTTCATTCTATCCCCAACCGGTCGTCAGACACCGCCTACCAAGAGCCTGGGTCTGGGCCTGGGTCTGGGTCTGTCCGAGGTTTCTTCCCAAAGGGGAGTTTTTCTTTGCCACTGTCGCACTGTTGCTTGCTCTGGAGGAAACTACTAGAACTGTTGGGTCCTTGTAAAGTGTGATAACTGAGATAACTCTTGTTATGAAGTCAACAGACAGGAAGTCAACAGACAGGACGTCAGACAGGAAGTCAACAGACTGGAAGTCAGACAGGAAGTCAGACAGGACATCAGACAGGACGTCAGACAGGACGTCAGACAGGACGTCAGACAGGACGTCAGACAGGAAGTCAACAGACAGGAAGTCAGACAGGACGTCAGACAGGAAGTCAGACAGGAAGTCAACAGACAGAAAGTCAGACAGGACGTCAGACAGGAAGTCAACAGACAGGAAGTCAACAGACAGGAAGTCAACAGACAGGAAGTGCATCAGAGGTGATAATCGCCATGACAACCTGATTTGCTGACTCACTGTTTGGGGTCCAGGGGACACGCGATCCTCCTGCTGCTTCCTTCCTGGAAACAGGAAACAGGAAGCTGTCAACACTCAGCTGATGACATCATAGCGGCGCGTTGCCGTGGTTTCAGCATCGTGCGACTCCGAGCCCGAACACCGCTGCAGACTCAGACCAGTTTTACTTAGAAAGACCAGTTTTACTCTGAAAGACTAGTTTTACACTGAAAGACTAGTTTTACACTGAAAGACCAGTTTTACTCTGAAAGACTAGTTTTACTCTGAAAGACTAGTTTTACTTTGAAAGACCAGTTTTACTCTGAAAGACCAGTTTTACGTTGAAAGACCAGTTTTACTCTGAAAGACCAGTTTTACTTTGAAAGACCAGTTTTACTCTGAAAGACCAGTTTTACTCTGAAAGACCAGTTTTACGTTGAAAGACCAGTTTTACTCTGAAAGACTAGTTTTACTTTGAAAGACCAGTTTTACTCTGAAAGACCAGTTTTACGTTGAAAGACCAGTTTTACTCTGAAAGACCAGTTTTACTTTGAAAGCCCAGGAGCGGAAGAAGCCTCCCCGGTCCAGAGTTTACGTCGTCACGTCGTCTGGTTGCCTGGTAACTAGCAGACTGTTTACGTGGTTGCTGGGTAACTAACCTCGGCCGCGTGCTCTCCGCAGAACACGTGTCCTCTCGCGACCTCCATCTTACAGAACCGCTTCTTCTTCTCCACGAAGAACGCGCACCTGCCTGGCAGCGGCGCCGCCATGTTGGACGTAGTGACGTAGGACGCAGCGTGCTGCGTTCGAGGACTCATCCAACTGTAGGAAACACTACAACCAACAAGACAGACAGCAAAGAATAGATTCATTAAAATAATAATTTATTCTGTTTATTGATCCCAGTATGAAAAATTAATCAGGTGTCGATACGAGACGGGTCAAGAGTCCAGAGCTGTGGGGTGTGGCTGAGGACAGAGCTGGTGGCGGGGGGCTGAGTACAGAGCTGTGGGGGGGGCGAGGCTGAGGACAGAGCTGTCGGGGGGGGGGTAGAGACAGCCAAAGCTGTCTCTACTTTCTGAGGAGGCTGAGGTCCTTCAACATCTGCAGGACCATGCTGAGAATGTTTATGAGTCTGGGGGGGGCAGGTGCATGCTGGGGCAGCAGGCTGAGGTCCTCCAACATCTGCAGGACCATGCTGAGGATGTTTATGAGTCTGGGGGGGCAGGTGCATGCTGGGGCAGCAGGCTGAGGTCCTCCAACATCTGCAGGACCATGCTGAGGATGTTTATGAGTCTGGGGGGCAGGTGCATGCTGGGGCAGCAGGCTGAGGTCCTCCAACATCTGCAGGACCATGCTGAGGATGTTTATGAGTCTAGGGGGGCAGGTGCATGGTGGGGCAGCAGGCTGAGGTCCTCCAACATCTGCAGGACCATGCTGAGGATGTTTATGAGTCTGGGGGGCAGGTGCTATTCTCTTTGCTGTTGCATGCTGGGGCAGCAGGCTGAGGATGTTTTAGGAGTCTGGGGGGGCAGCTGCATGCTGGGGCAGCAGGCTGAGGATGTTTATGAGTCTGGGGGGCAGGTGCATGCTGGGGCAGCAGGCTGAGGTCCTCCAACATCTGCAGGACCATGCTGAGGATGTTTTATGAGTCTGGGGGGGCAGCTGCATGGTGGGGCAGCAGGCTGAGGTCCTCCAACATCTGCAGGACCATGCTGAGGATGTTTATGAGTCTAGGGGGGCAGGTGCATGCTGGGGCAGCAGGCTGAGGTCCTCCAACATCTGCAGGACCATGCTGAGGATGTTTATGAGTCTAGGGGGGCAGGTGCATGCTGGGGCAGCAGGCTTAGGTCCTCCAACATCTGCAGGACCATGCTGAGGATGTTTATGAGTCTAGGGGGGCAGGTGCATGGTGGGGCAGCAGGCAGAGGTCCTTCAACATCTGCAGGACCATGCTGAGGATGTTTATGAGTCTGGGGGGCAGGTGCTATTCTCTTTGCTGTTGCATGCTGGGGCAGCAGGCTGAGGATGTTTTAGGAGTCTGGGGGGGGGCAGCTGCATGCTGGGGCAGCAGGCTGAGGATGTTTATGAGTCTGGGGGGGCAGGTGCATGCTGGGGCAGCAGGCTGAGGTCCTCCAACATCTGCAGGACCATGCTGAGGATGTTTTATGAGTCTGGGGGGGCAGCTGCATGGTGGGGCAGCAGGCTGAGGTCCTCCAACATCTGCAGGACCATGCTGAGGATGTTTATGAGTCTAGGGGGGCAGGTGCATGCTGGGGCAGCAGGCTGAGGTCCTCCAACATCTGCAGGACCATGCTGAGGATGTTTATGAGTCTAGGGGGGCAGGTGCATGCTGGGGCAGCAGGCTGAGGTCCTCCAACATCTGCAGGACCATGCTGAGGATGTTTATGAGTCTAGGGGGGCAGGTGCATGGTGGGGCAGCAGGCTGAGGGTAGCGGACGCCAACAGACTCAACAAACTGATCTGCAAGGCCAGTGACGTCGTCGGGTGGATCTGGACTCTCTGTTGGTGGTGTCAGAGACGAGGACGCTGTCCAAACTACATGTCCTCTGGGACAATGTCTCGCACCCACTCCATGGCTTGTTACTCAATCACAGGAGCACTTTCAGTGATAGACTCATTCTCCCACAATGCACCACAGAGCGCCACAGGAAGTCATTCCTGCCTGTGGCCATCAAGCTTTATAACTCCTCCCTCTAAGTGTCTGACACACACACACACACACACACACACACACACACACACACACACAGACACACACAGACACACACACACACACACACACACACACACACACACACACACACACACACACACACACACACACACACACACACACACACACACACACACACACACACACACACACTAGAGGATGGATACCCGTCGGGTACCGTCGGGCTCGGGTCGGGTTCGGACAGATTTTTAGAAAGGATGCTCGGGTTCGGGTCGGGCTCGGTCACATCAGCGCGATAAGGCATTGAACATTTTGAATTTAAAACAGCTTATTATGTAGGTAACCAATGGGCCTGTTTCACCTGATGCAAATGTTCGTTTTTGGATTAAAATAAATGTAAAATATTACCCTAACATCCGTCTTCCTGTGTGCTGTGACAACGAGAGACGTGCGTATTAAGCTCCATGTGGCAGCGCAACGATGGAAGATGTTAAAAAGAAGTTGGCCGCAGGAGATTTTAAACTATTGAAAACGAAGGAAAGTCAGCTGTGCATTGATGCGTTCATCTGTTGACATTTCCCAATGCCTTCCTACAATTGCTTAATAAAAGCTTTCCACACAAACAAACGTACATGTGTCATTAGTAGGAGAAACAAATGCGATTTTAACTGTCGGACGCGGGCCGGGCTCGGACAGAAAAATCCGGCCCGATCCGCACTCTAACACACACACACACACACACACTTAGTGAGGTTGAAACTGGACAATTATCTGTTTTTGTGCAACACTCTGCTGCTACCATTATTATTATTATTTCTCACCATTGCAACACCTTAATTATGTTAATTATATAAATATTGTATCATAACACTCCTCTAACTATGTAAATACATACATATC
>CM049379.1:185000-192500 GCA_026937815.1 Etheostoma perlongum | reverse complement strand
GGCTTCTCTCTCAGCGACTTCATCCACATCGTCACTGATGACGAGGTCAGACACACACACGCACACACACACACACACACACACACACACACACTCACATATACTCTGTGTGTGTGTGTGTGTGTGTGTGTGTGTGTGTGTGTGTGTGTGTGTGTGTGTGTGTGTGTGTGTGTCTCTGTTTTAGGTGCGAGAGTTGTTGAGCGGTGCCGACTCGGCGCTACGGCCCCGTCTCACCGTCAGCTGTCCAGACGTGGGCGTATGGAGGCGAGCTGGACCCCTGCAGCAGGACTACCTGCAGGTCCAGATCAACCCGGATCCGGTGCTGCCGGACATGGAGGGCCTGCACGAGTTCACCGAGTACCTGTCTGAGTCCCTGGAGCCGGAGTCCCCGTTCGCCCTGCTGGCGGCGCCGAGCACCGTGGGCTTCCTGAAGCTGTCGCGGCCGTGCTGCTACGTGTTCCCCGGCGGCCGCGGGGACGCCGCCTTCTTCGCCGTGAACGGGTTCAACGTCCTGGTGAACGGCGGCGCCGACGCGCGCTCCTGCTTCTGGAAGCTGGTCCGCCACCTGGACCGGGTCGACTCGGTGCTGCTGACGCATGCCGGCGTGGACAACCTGCCCGGCATCACCAGCCTGCTGCAGAGGAAGGTCGCCGAGACGGAGGTCGCCGAGACGGACGATGCCGCCGCGGCTCATGCCGAGGACGATGGGTAGGGATGTGTGCAAAGCTGCCCCCCCTCTTATTCTGGAAAAAAAGTCTGAAAAAGGGACGAAAATGTCAAATATGTCTGTTTTTGACCCGGGTGGACAACTCGAGGGTTAAAGGTCATTCATTGGCAAATATTGACTATAACAGTGGCCCCAGACAGCTTCCCTGTGGAATTCCACATCTGATGATTTTACCTCAGAAAAAGCATCTGTGTCCTATCAGCTAATTATAATTAATACTGTTATTATAATATATATATATATATATTATAATTCATATTATAAAATATATATATTATAATTCATATTATAAATATATATATTATAATTCATATTATATATATATATATATATATATATATATATATATATATATATATATATATAGTAACTTTCTACTAATCCAAACATAAGTTTTCTTAATAACAAATTGTGATCAATGATGTCAAATGCTGCAGTGAAATCCCCCTCTCATTCCCCCTGCTCTGATGTTCCCCCTCTCATTCCCCCTGCTTTGACGTTTCCCCCTCTCATTCCCCCTGCTCTCTATTACAACATCTGTCCAAATGTCACCGTTTAATAACCGTGTTTTATAACCCATCAGACCCCCCGACTGGATCAACCAGAAGAACCTGGTTTCCCCAGAGATTGGCGTAGTTTTCCTCAACGTTCCCGAAAGACTGAAGTCGGCGCCGGCGGACCCCGGCGAGCTGCGCAGCTGCGACCAGGCGGCGCTCGCACTGCAGCTTTTACACAGACTGGGAATCAAACCGCAGCCCCTCAGCCGGGCCGACGCACCCGCCATCGAACCCGTCATCCTGTTCCAGAAGATGGGCGTGGGCCGCTTGGAGCTGTACCCACTCAACCCCGTCAGCGGCAGCAAGACCCTCCACGCCTTCATGCAGGCGTGGCCCAGCGGCGGCCCCAGCGGCGCACCCCGGGAGACGGGCGCGGGGCTCCCTTTACCGTGCCTGGTCTCCATTTGTGCGCTGCTGGTCTGGCATCCCTCCAGCCCGGCAGAGAAGATCATCCGGGTTCTGTTCCCCGGCTGCACGCCGCAGAACCTGATCCTGGACGCGCTCGATAAACTCCAACATCTGGAATTCCTCAAACAAGCGGCCGTGTGTTTGAGCGACCTGGTAGCGCTGAAGACGGCCGAGAAGCAGCCGAGGCGAGCCGAGAGCCGGGAAAGCCTGAAGTCCCAGACGAAGGACTCGAGAGACAGACCGCCGCGGCAGGACGTCAAGAAACAGGAAGCGAAGACGAAGGCGGCCGGCGACGCGGCGCTGAGACACGGGGAGGAAAAGATGAAGGACGCAGACGCCAAACCAAAGCTGCCGAGAGTGGCTTCAAATCCAAAGAAAGACGCATCGAAGGAAGAGAAAAAGGACGAGAAGATCGCTGTCGTAAAGAAAGAAGAGAGCACAGAGAAAAACAGGGAAGGGGTAAAGAAAGAAGAGAGCACAGAGAAAAACACGGAAGGGGTAAAGAGAGAGAATTTTAGCACAAAACCAAAGCCAGATGTCAGACCTGAACCAAGGAAGGATGTGAAGATGGAGGTGAAGATGGAGGAGAAGAAAGCGGCGGGTAAAGAAGGGAGGAAGGATGTGAAGATGGAGGTGAAGATGGAGGAGAAGAAAGCGGCGTGTAAAGAAGGGAGGAAGGATGTGAAGATGGAGGTGAAGATGGAGAAAAAAGCGGTGGGTAAAGAAGGGAGGAAGGATGTGAAGATGGAGGAGAAGAAAGCGGCGGGTAAAGAAGGGAGGAAAGATGTGAAGATGGAGGTGAAGATGGAGGAGAAGAAAGCGGCGGGTAAAGAAGGGAGGAAAGATGTGAAGATGGAGGAGAAGAAAGCAGCGGGTAAAGAAGGGAGGAAGGATGTGAAGATGGAGGTGAAGATGGAGGAGAAGAAAGCGGCGGGTAAAGATGGGAGGAAGGTGCTGAGTGGAAGAGTGTCGAGTACAGACGTGAAGAGAGCTGGGCTGAAGAAGGACACTTTAAATAAAGGAACCAAAGGTAAAAACCCAGCCGGGACGTCCCGTTCCAGCCGTAGCAGCGGAGGGGGGGAGTATATTTGGTTTAGCTTTGGTGTGTGTGTGTGTGTGTGTGTGTGTGTGTGTGTGTGTGTGTGTGTGTGTGTGTGTGTGTGTGTGTGTGTGTGTGTGTGTGTGTGTGTGTGTGTGTGTGTGTGTGTGTGTGTGTGTGTGTGTGTGTGTGTGTGTGTGTGTGTGTGTGTGTGTGTGTGTGTGTGTGTGTGTGTGTGTGTGTGTGTGTGTGTGTGTAAAACAGCCTTTAGTTGTCTTTGATGTCATGTCTCAGGCTTTTATTTTTGTATTCTTCTTTTTTGTTACATCCTTTTTCATCTTATTGTCTCAAGGTTTTTGTAGTTTGAGGATTCATCTGATTTTGCTGTGATCAGGTCCCAGAGACGCCGCGAAGGGTTCAGATCGCGTCCCGGCGGAGGACGCGGCGCCCCCGGAGGACGCGGCGAGGACCAACGGGACGCAGAGTCTGGAGGAGACGGACCGGGTCTCAGCCGCTGAACCAACGGGTTTCATCATGGACGAGATCTCGTCTCCGCCCGCCGAGATCTCGTCTTGTCGCTCTACGGAAGACGACGAGTGGCTGATGGCGTCACCCCGAGCAACCGGCGGAGACGGTAGATTCTGCTCCATTCTATTCTTTCACCACGTGGTTGTTGTCCCCGTTGTTGTTGTTTTTATCTCTGACTCTACCTCGGACCGCCAGGGGGCGGAGTCTACGCTAACGGACGCGGTGATGACTTGGGCGCCGAGCCGCTGACAGCGAACCGTAACCGTGGAAACGGACCGGAGGAACACGTCTCGGACGTTCCCCACGATGTGGACCTCTGTCTGGTGTCGCCGTGCGAGTTCCAGCACCCGAGTAGCAACGTTAGCCCCGCCCCCGACGCCATCAACAACAACAACAACAGCCACTCACAGGTAGCCTCAAACAACAACAGCCACTCACAGGTAGCCTCAAAAACAACAGCCACTCACAGGTAGCCTCAAACAACAACAACAGCCACTCACAGGTAGCCTCAAACAACAACAACAGCCACTCACAGGTAGCCTCAAACAACAACAACAGCCACTCACAGGTAGCCTCAAACAACAACAACAGCCACTCACAGGTAGCCTCAAACAACAACAACAGCAGCCACTCACAGGTAGCCTCAAACAACAACAACAACGGCCACTCACAGGTAGCCTCAAACAACAACGGCCACTCACAGGTAGCCTCAAACAACAACAACAGCCACTCACAGGTAGCCTCAAACAACAACAATTGCCACTCACAGGTAGCCTCAAACAACAACAACAGCCAGGTAGCCTCAAACAACAACAACAGCCACTCACAGGTAGCCTCAAACAACAACAACAGCCACTCACAGGTAGCCTCAAACAACAACAACAACCACTCACAGGTAGCCTCAAACAACAACAACAGCCACTCACAGGTAGCCTCAAACAACAACAGCCACTCACAGGTAGCCTCAAACAACAACAGCCACTCACAGGTAGCCTCAAACAACAACAATTGCCACTCACAGGTAGCCTCAAACAACAACAACAGCCACTCACAGGTAGCCTCAAACAACAACAACAGCCACTCACAGGTAGCCTCAAACAACAACAACAGCCACTCACAGGTAGCCTCAAACAACAACAACAGCCACTCACAGGTAGCCTCAAACAACAACAACAGCCACTCACAGGTAGCCTCAAACAACAACAACAACAGCCACTCACAGGTAGCCTCAAACAACAACAACAGCCACTCACAGGTAGCCTCAAACAACAACAACAGCCACTCACAGGTAGCCTCAAACAACAACAACAGCCACTCACAGGTAGCCTCAAACAACAACAACAGCCACTCACAGGTAGCCTCAAACAACAGCCACAACAGCCACTCACAGGTAGCCTCAAACAACAGCCACAACAGCCACTCACAGGTAGCCTCAATCAACAACAACAACAGCCACTCACAGGTAGCCTCAAACAACAACAGCCACTCACAGGTAGCCTCAAACAACAACCTCCACCACTCATAGGTAGCCTCAAACAACAACAGCCACTCACAGGTAGCCTCAAACAACAACAACAACAACAGCCACTCACAGGTAGCCTCAAACAACAACAACAGCCACTCACAGGTAGCCTCAAACAACAACAACAGCCACTTACAGGTAGCCTCAAACAACAACAACAGCCACTCACAGGTAGCCTCAATCAACAACAACAACAACAGCCACTCACAGGTAGCCTCAATCAACAACAACAACAGCCACTCACAGGTAGCCTCAAACAACAACAACAGCCACTCACAGGTAGCCTCAAACAACAACAACAGCCACTCACAGGTAGCCTCAAACAACAACAACAGCCACTCACAGGTAGCCTCAAACAACAACCTCCACCACTCACAGGTAGCCTCAAACAACAACAGCCACTCACAGGTAGCCTCAAACAACAACAACAGCCACTCACAGGTAGCCTCAAACAACAACAACAGCCACTCACAGGTAGCCTCAAACAACAACAACAGCCACTCACAGGTAGCCTCAAACAACGACAACAGCCACTCACAGGTAGCCTCAAACAACAACAACAGCCACTCACAGGTAGCCTCAAACAACAACAACAGCCACTCACAGGTAGCCTCAAACAACAACAACAGCCACTCACAGGTAGCCTCAAACAACAACAACAGCCACTCACAGGTAGCCTCAAACAACAACAACAGCCACTCACAGGTAGCCTCAAACAACAACAACAGCCACTCACAGGTAGCCTCAAACAACAACAACAGCCACTCACAGGTAGCCTCAAACAACAACAACAACAACAGCCACTCACAGGTAGCCTCAAACAACAACAACAACAACAGCCACTCACAGGTAGCCTCAAACAAAAAACAACAACAACAGCCACTCACAGGTAGCCTCAAACAACAACAACAACAACAGCCACTCACAGGTAGCCTCAAACAACAACAACAACAACAGCCACTCACAGGTAGCCTCAAACAACAACAACAACAACAACAGCCACTCACAGGTAGCCTCAAACAACAACAACAACAACAACAACAACAGCCACTCACAGGTAGCCTCAAACAACAACAACAACAGCCACTCACAGGTAGCCTCAAACAACAACAACAACAGCCACTCACAGGTAGCCTCAAACAACAACAGCCACTCACAGGTAGCCTCAAACAACAACAGCCACTCACAGGTAGCCTCAAACAACAACAACAGCCACTCACAGGTAGCCTCAAACAACAACAATGTGCTGGTTTTAGCCTACTGTAAAGTAGGCTAAAACCAACCCTATGACTAGGCTTAATTTCAAACCCTTATTCACAACGCGAGTTTTACAACCATATGCACAAATCTCTATAAGCTATGTCTAATTCTTTGTACAATTAATGTTCATACAGAACGATCAGAAAGGGACAACAACTAGAAAAAGAAGTAAATGACTTCAATACACGCTGTGAGCATTTGTAAAACAATATTCATGTTTTTTTATTCTTCTGACAAGTGACCGCACCAAAATAAAAAGATGAAGAAGCATTGTGGTGTTCCCGGTGTGATGAATGATAACTCCACTACATACGTCCTGTATATAGGCCATGTTATTGGTCCAGGGATGGGAGACTAATGAGAAGGTTATGAAACGTAAGCTATAATAAAAAACATTAGGCCTACATATTAAGGAGTAACACAAACTGTCCTTTATTAGAGAAGGACAAGCAACAAGAAAATAAATCATGAATGTATTGGTCTCTGACCAGTCTGCCATTAATATCATCTGGGAATATCACTACATTAATATCATCTGGGAATATCACTACATTAATATCATCTGGGAATATCACTACATTAATATCATCTGGGAATATCACTACATTAATATCATCTGGGAATATCACTACATTAATATCATCTGGGAATATCACTACATTAATATCATCTGGGAATATCACTACATTAATATCATCTGGGAATATCACTACATTAATATCATCTGGGAATATCACTACATTAATATCATCTGGGAATATCACTACATTAATATCATCTGGGAATATCACTACATTAATATCATCTGGGAATATCGCTACATTAATATCATCTGGGAATATCGCTACATTAATATCATCTGGGATCATGGGAATACTACATTAATATCATCTGGGAATATCACTACATTAATATCATCTGGGAATATCACTACATTAATATCATCTGGGAATATCACTACATTAATATCATCTGGGAATATCACTACATTAATATCATCTGGGAATATCGCTACATTAATATCATCTGGGAATATACATTAATATCATCTGGGCTACATTAATATCATCTGGGAATATCACTACATTAATATCATCTGGGAATATCGCTACATTAATATCATCACACTTAACCTCCGGAGCGTCCTGTATAAACCTGAAGCTGAGACCACGGACGCTGCGCTGCTCATCTCTACTGTTACAGAGAGAGTGGACACTGACGCGACTCGCAGGTCTGCCGGCAGGCAGCAGCCACCGGGCAGCAGCCGCACGCCAGGCAGCCTCGAAACGGTACCGTCCCACCGTGAAGTCCCACTCTGCATCAGGGTGCCAGTGCAACCATTCCTAACCATCTAAACAACTGTAGTAGGGTTTAAATCAAACTCGCGACAACAATAGTGACAAGTAGGCTAATGCATGTTAATGAAAATAAAGCAGAAGACATGCAGAAGACAACGGAA
>CM049379.1:152500-180000 GCA_026937815.1 Etheostoma perlongum | reverse complement strand
CATCAGTCCGCTGAGTCAGGCTCTGTGCCGGGAAACCGCTGCTGCAAACTGCACCAAAGTCCCTGAGAAAAGAAGAGCATTAAGAGAAAAGATGATCCGAGATCAGAGGGATTCACCAGAGATTAATCAATGATTAATCAGTGATCAGGGAGAGACACTGCAGCGGACGTGAATGGGTTAATTACATTAAATCTGGGCGGGGTTCCTAACAGTCTCAATACCTTCATTTACATTGCTGCTTGGGCTTAATTAATGAAACAGCCCCGAAATCACCAGACCAACCAGACTCCATGTAAATAATTACTACTTTTAGCATCGTAAAACACACTTCATTCAAAGTGGACAGAAACTAAATAAAACTACCAAAAGCCGTCTTGGTTCATCTTTCCACTGTTCCACCAATCACCACTCTGGTCTGGTTGGAATAAACTCTTAATTCACCCATTTACATGTGGAGATATGCTGTTCTATACACACTAAAAGTAGTGATTATTTACTTGGAGTCTGGTGGAGATATGCTGCTCTATACACGCTAAAAGTAGTGATTATTTACATGGAGTCTGGTGGAGATATGCTGCTCTATACACGCTAAAAGTAGTGATTATTTACATGGCGTCTGGTGGAGATATGCTGCTCTATACATGCTAAAAGTAGTGATTATTTACATGGAGTCTGGTGGAGATTTGCTGCTCTATACATGCTAAAAGTAGTGATTATTTACATGGAGTCTGGTGGAGATATGCTGCTCTATACACACTAAAAGTAATGATTATTTACATGGAGTCTGGTGGAGATTTGCTGCTCTATACATGCTAAAAGTAGTGATTATTTACATGGAGTCTGGTGGAGATATGCTGTTCTATACATGCTAAAAGTAGTGATTATTTACATGGAGTCTGGTGGAGATATGCTGCTCTATACATGCTAAAAGTAGTGATTATTTACATGGAGTCTGGTGGGCTGGTGATGGTGATTTCTGTTTCATGTTAAACTAAAAGGATCTTCCTCTTTAACTAAAAGGTCTATCTCTGTAGGGATCCATCTATAATAATAATATAATAATGTTGTCACACACTTAGAATAATAATAATAATCTGCTCTACTTGTCTCAGCGGAAACTCATCACTGAGCAGCGCGAGCCTTTATAATTACATATTGATCCGTTGCTGCCCTGAAGGACCTGGTTCATAATCGATGACCGCTGTGGGCAACATGACCCTAGCCTGGTTACATTTTTCAAAAAAGGAGAGAGGAACCGTTTGAAAGTGTGAATGGATGAAAAGCAACAAACGTGGGAAATAACGACCACAACTTCAAAGAAACAAAAATATTGAAGAAATAAAGTGACAAATGTTTAAAAAAAACATTGAATAAATGTATATGTATATTATTATATACTGTACCTGTTGTTGTTGTTATTATTATATAATATATATTTACTAGGACAACAACTGTCTGTACTCAGATCTGGAGCCGCAACTAACTTAATAAACAATACAAATAAAATAGAGACAAACATCATAACAAGGGCTAAAATTAAGAGAAAAAAATATATTTAAAAAATATTCCATGAGACACGAAACCAGAACATTTTATAAAGCATCGAATAAAAACCAAATGATCAGATAGAATCCGTCTTTTGTTTTTTAGTTTGACAGACACGGACAGGAAATATGTGGTCTGTATTTTATTTTGTAGTTCAGTGGACTTCCTGTCTGCTGTTAGTCAATAAAAGTACAAAAAGTTACTAATCAAGACAGGAACATTGGATAAAGAGACGAAAATGTTGGGAAAAGACAAAGTTTAGAAAGTGTTCTTTGATGTTTTATTTTGAAGTTCAGTGGAACTCCTGTCCCCGGTGCCCCGGGACATAACTCAGACCCACTGCTCAGATTCTCTGTTGTCCGGTCCGGTCTCCATGGAGATGGACAACAATCCGGTCTCCATGGAGACGGCTGCAGCTTTGTTTTCCGGACCCTTTGAGTCCAGAAAGTGTGAATCTCAGCAGAGAAATACAGAGGAGCCAGCATATACTACATATACTACTTTTTCACTTTATTGATGCTTTTCTTATGAAACATTCATGAACTTTAATGTCTGCCTCTCTGTCTGGCTGTCTGTCTCTTGTAGGGTCAGTGAGTCTCAGCAGGATCGAGTGCAGCTCCTCTCAGTGAGTATAATTACACACACACACACACACACACACACACACACACACACATTTCCACTAATGCATTTATTGATCCACTCACACAAAGTTTAAATTTCAGAAAGAAGTCCTCACACTGAGTCATTAAGGGGGAAAAAATAATATCTTTTTGAGCCCCCCCATCCTGTGTGTGTGTTACTCTGTTTCCCATCATGCATCAGGAGAAGAGGAAGTGGTTGACAGAGATCGAGAACAAGAAGCGTCACCTGGAGGACGACAAGAGAGCACTGCAGCACCTGAAGGTGAGACAGACAGACAGAGAGACAGACAGATTACAGAGACAAACAGACAGGTTAGAGAGACAGAAAAGTTAGAGAGACAGACAGACAGGTTAGAGAGACAGACAGGCAGACAACGGCGGGTGGTAGCTTGTTAGCATCAAAATGGGATAGGCGCCATAGGAGCTCCGCGTTCTGGATGCTTGCTGACCCCCTTGGGTTGTACTTCCTGTGCAGTCCGAGGCTCTGACATCATGGTTTTACTTCCTGTGCAGTCTGAGGCTCTGACATCATGGTTGTACTTCCTGTGCAGTCCAAGGCTCTGACATCATGGTTGTACTTCCTATGCAGTCTGAGGCTCTGACATCATGGTTGTACTTCCTATGCAGTAGAGGGCTCTGACATGATGGTTGTACTTCCTGTGCAGTCTGAGGCTCTGACATCATGGTTGTACTTCCTGTGCAGTCCAAGGCTCTGACATCATGGTTGTACTTCCTGTGCAGTAGAGGGCTCTGACATCATGGTTGTACTTCCTGTGCAGTCTGAGGCTCTGACATCATGGTTGTACTTCCTGTGCAGTAGAGGGCTCTGACATCATGGTTGTACTTCCTGTGCAGTCCGAGGCTCTGACATCATGGTTGTACTTCCTGTGCAGTCCGAGGCTCTGACATCATGGTTGTACTTCCTGTGTAGTCCGAGGCTCTGACATCATGGTTGTACTTCCTGTGCATTCCAGGGCTCTGACATCATGGTTGTACTTCCTGTGTAGTCCGAGGCTCTGACATCATGGTTGTACTTCCTGTGCAGTAGAGGGCTCTGACATCATGGTTGTACTTCATGTGCAGTCCGAGGCTCTGACATCATGGTTGTACTTCCTGTGCAGTAGAGGGCTCTGACATCATGGTTGTATTTCCTGTGCAGTAGAGGGCTCTGACATCATGGTTGTACTTCCTGTGCAGTCTGAGGCTCTGACATCATGGTTGTACTTCCTGTGCAGTAGAGGGCTCTGACATCATGGTTGTACTTCCTGTGCAGTCCGAGGCTCTGACATCATGGTTGTACTTCCTGTGCAGTAGAGGGCTGTGACATCATGGTTGTACCTCCTGTGCAGTCCAAGGCTCTGACATCATGGTTGTACTTCCTGTGCAGTAGAGGGCTCTGACATCATGGTTGTACTTCCTATGCAGTCCGAGGCTCTGACATCATGGTTGTACTTTCTGTGCATTCCAGGGCTCTGACATCATGGTTGTACTTCCTGTGTAGTCCAAGGCTCTGACATCATGGTTGTACTTCCTGTGCAGTAGAGGGCTCTGACATCATGGTTGTACTTCATGTGCAGTCCGAGGCTCTGACATCATGGTTGTACTTCCTGTGCAGTAGAGGGCTCTGACATCATGGTTGTATTTCCTGTGCAGTCGAGGGCTCTGACATCATGGTTGTACTTCCTGTGCAGTCTGAGGCTCTGACATCATGGTTGTACTTCCTGTGCAGTAGAGGGCTCTAACATCATGGTTGTACTTCCTGTGCAGTCCGAGGCTCTGACATCATGGTTGTACTATCTGTGCAGTAGAGGGCTCTGACATCATGGTTGTACTTCCTGTGCAGTCCAAGACTCTGACATCATGGTTGTACTTCCTGTGCAGTAGAGGGCTCTGACATCATGGTTGTACTTCCTGTGCAGTAGAGGGCTCAGTAGAGAGCTGCTCAGTCTGGAAACTGGAAGCGTTTGTACTTCCTGTGCAGTAGAGGGCTGTGACATCATGGTTGTACTTCCTGTGCAGTCCGAGGCTCTGACATCATGGTTGTACTTCCTGTGCAGTCTAAGGCTCTGCGGGAGCGCTGGTTGCTGGAAGGAGCGCCCTCTGCTGGACCGGAGCAGGACGCCGTGAGGAGACAGCTGGAGCAGGACGAGACCAGGACCCGGAGCCTGGAGGACAACATCAACAGGTCTCACAGTCTCTTCCACAGACCTGGTCCTCATCTCTGATCTACATCCAGATAACAGAAATCAGAGGAGGCAACGTGTGTGTCTGTGTGTCTGTGTGTGTGTGTGTGTGTGTGTGTGTCTGTGTGTCTGTGTGTCTGTGTGTCTGTGTGTGTGTGTGTGTGTGTGTTGCAGGTTGGAGGAGGAGCTGCTCAGTCTGGAAACTGGAAGCGTTTGTCAGACCATAACACCCATTGTTGTGAGTACACACACACACTCACACTCACGCATTCACAGACGCACACACACACACACACGTATGTGTATATATATATTATATTTGTACTTTGTTCTTTACTTTCAATTTTGAGTTTGTCTGTTTCCTGTCTGGACTGCAGAGACTTTTATTGTGAAGTTGAACTTCCTGTCTGTGTCTCTGTGTCCGCAGGTGTGTCCAGGATCGGTTGAAGGTATGTTTCTTCTTCTCTGGTTGTAGTTTCTGTGTCTGGTCGTCCTCTCACTGTGTCTCTCTGATCAGCTGTTGGGGTCAAAGGTCAGCCGGAGCTGGCGGCTCAGATCGCTCCAGGTGAGACAGCAGAGTAATCAGATTACTGTCTGTAGAGTAATCAGATTACAGTGTGTAGAGTAATCAGATTACAGTGTGTAGAGTAATCAGATTACAGTGTGCAGAGTAATCAGATTACAGTGTGTAGAGTAATCAGATTACACAGTGTTTAGAGTAATCAGATTACTGTGTGTAGAGTAATCACATTACAGTGTGTAGAGTAATAAGATTACAGTGTTTAGAGTAATAAGATTACAGTGTTTAGAGTAATCAGATTACAGTGTGTAGAGTAATCAGATTACTGTGTGTAGAGTAATCACATTACAGTGTGTAGAGTAATCAGATTACACTGTTTAGAGTAATCAGATTACAGTGTGTAGAGTAATCAGATTACAGTGTGTAGAGTAATCAGATTACAGTGTGTTGTGATACCAGGGCTTTACTATGAACTTCCTTTCTTTCCCATGATCCTTTGCAGAGGTCAGAGCTCCTAAAAGCCCCCGAGTGAACGGAGCAAGCGAGGAAATGAAGAGAGGTAAGTCGGGGGGCAATGTGTGTGGGGTGGATGTGTGTGTGTGTGTGTGTGTGTGTGTGTGGGGGTTACTCCTTTCAACCTCGACACAATGTTACAGGACAAAGATTTTCAGAATAAAGGTCGAAATCTTAGGAGAAAAGACAGATTAAATTTTTTTTCTCCTCCATTCCTGTTCTTACCTTTCACAATAAAAGCCCCAGACTGGAGAGTATTTCATATCGTTTATTAACAGTTTACACCCGTCTGTCTCTAACAGCTGTCTGTCTGTCTGTCTGTCTGTCTGTCTGTCTGTCTGTCTGTCTCTGTCTGTCTCTCTGTCTGTCTGTATTTTTGTGTTTTTTTTTCGTTGACACTGTGTGTGTGTGTGTGTGTGTGTGTGTGTGTGTCTCTCTCTGTGTGTGTGTGTGTGTGTGTGTGTGTGTGTGTGTGTGTGTGTGTGTGTGTGTGTTCCCCCCCTCCCCCCAGCGATGTACTCTGTGGAGATTAAGGTGGAGCGGGACCGGCTGACGGGGGAAACCCGGGTTTTGTCCACTAACACCTCACTTCCTGTTGACCTCTCTCACCACGGGGGGGTCAAAGTGTACGAGGACGAGAGGAAAGGTCAGCCAATAGGAACAGAGATGTCAGCCAATAGGAACAGAGATGTCAGCCAATAGGAACAGACCAACAGACAGATACAAACAACCAAACCTGATTAGCTTAGTGGTGGAGATGTAGCCTGATTAGCATAGCAGCAGTGATGTAGCCTGATTAGCGTAGCGGTACCGATGTAGCCTGATTAGCATAGTGATAGCGATGGAGATGTAGCCTGATTAGCGTAGCGATAGCACTGTAGCCTGATTAGTGTAGCAGTGGAGATGTAGCCTGATTAGCATAGTGGTAGCGATGTAGCCTGATTAGCATAGCGGTAGCGATGTAGCCTGATTAGCGTAGCGGTAGCAATGTAGCCTGATTAGCGTAGTGATAGCGATGTAGCCTGATTAGCATAGCGGTAGCGATATAGCCTGATTAGCGTAGCGGTAGCAATGTAGCCTGATTAGCATAGCAGCAGTGATGTAGCCTGATTAGCGTAGCGGTAGCGATGTAGCCTGATTAGCGTAGCGGTAGCGATGTAGCCTGATTAGCGTAGCGGTAGTGATGTAGCCTGATTAGCATAGCGGTAGCGATGTAGCCTGATTAGCGTAGCAGTAGCAATGTAACCTGATTAGCGTAGCGGTGTGTGTGATGAGTGTTTTCTGATTGTGTCCCTCAGTCGTCCATGAGATGAACGGAGAAGACGGCGTGCAGCTGCTCAGCGTCTCCGAGGTCGAGGACCTCATCCACAAAGCTGACGAGGCGTCCGTGACGTCGCAGACCGTCGCCACGGTGACGTCTCTCCCTACAGCCGAGGCGGCGGCGGTATCGAGCCCCGATGCCCCGGCGCCGGCAGAGATCAGGGGGCTGCGGGCCGAGCCTGGCGGCGAGCCGGGCCCGGCGGACGCCAGCGCCGCGGCACCGCTCACCATGGTGTTCATGGGGTACCAGAGCGTGGAGGACGAGGACGAGACCAAGAAGGTGTTCGGTCTGGTCGGCACGGTGACGGCCGAGCGCGTACTCATCCACGACGACACCGCAAGCGAGGAAACGTCAACAAGCGCCGCGCAGGAAGCTCCGCCCCCGCACGCCAAGAACAACCCCACGGAGACGGCCGCGGCATCGGTGGTCAACGGGGAAGAAGGGAAGGAAAAGAAGGAAGGGAAGGAAGAGAAGGAAGAGAAGGAAGGGAAGGAAAGGAAGGAAGGGAAGGAAGTAGTGGAGGAGATGAAGAAGGAGAAGCAGCCATGTAAGTGCTGCAGCATCATGTGACTCGAGTCACATGATCGAGTCAGCGGTTTGATGTTTGAGACTTGACAGAAAGTTCCATCCATGTTTTTATCTGAATGAAGTGATACTTAATGAAAAATGCTTCATGGAAACAGTAAATGTGATGAATATCAAAGGAAATGCGTTGGTCTCATCAGAGTTTATCTTGATGATGATGATGATGATGATGATGATGAGGATGATATTCTTCATATGTGATAAACGCTGATGGAAACCTTATTTGCTGAATAAATAATGAATAATAAAGTTTTAGGTCATTTTATGGTTGCAACCCGCCACAAAATGCAGAAGAAGAAGAAGTTGTAGTGAATGTCCCCCAGTATGTCCTCTCTGTCTCACACATGGGGGGGGCAACAAAGACAGATGGACGTGGACGGACGAGGAGATGAGAGACTTTCTGGATTTAATGTATCAGGAACTCGTGAAGGAAATGGCCGGCAAAGGTTAGGACAAGCTGTGGGACGTCCTGGGAGACAATGGAAGACGCTCAGAGAGACATGTCTCAAAATAGAGTCTCGCAGCGGTGCGGGGGGGGGGCAATAAAGACAAGTTGGACCTGCATCGTCATAGCGATGTGTTGGTAGTGTTGTTGTTTTCTTTTTGTAGCTCGATATGTCGCTATCAGCTGGAACATGAGTTCAGATAAACAACAGACACACACACACACACACACACAGACACAGACACACACACACACACACACACACACACACACACACACACACACACACACACAGACACAGACACACACACACACACACACACACACACACACACACACACACAGACAGACACACACACACACGTTGCCTCCTCTGATTTCTGTTATCTGGATGTAGATCAGAGATGAGGACCAGGTCTGTTGACATTCTGTATATATATTGTTAGAGATATATGATACATTAACTATATATATATATATATATATATATATATATATATATATATATATATATATATATATATATATATATATATATATATATATATATATATATATACAGTGAGGAAAATAAGTAACACTTATTAACTAACACTTAACTAACACTAAGTAACACTTATTTTTTATTGCTATTTTGCAAGTTCTCCCACTTAGAAATCATGGAGGGTCTGAAATTGTCATCGTAGGTGCATGTCCACTGTGAGAGACATAATCTAAAAAAAACATCCAGAAATCACAATGTATGATTTTTTAACTATTTATTTGTATGATACAGCTGCAAATAAGTATTTGAACACCTGTCTATCAGCTAGAATTCTGACCCTCAAAGACCTGTTAGTCTGCCTTCAAAATGTCCACCTCCACTCCATTTATTATCCTAAATTAGATGCACCTGTTTGAGGTCGTTAGCTGCATAAATCCTTAATACAGTGCAGTCGCCCTGTCCCATGTGCAGAAAAACACCCCCAAAGCATGATGCTACCACCCCCATGCTTCACAGTAGGGATGGTGGTCTTGGGATGGTCCTCATCATTCTTCTTCCTCCAAACACAGTTAGTGGAATTATGACCAAAAAGTTCTATTTTGGTCTCATCTGACCACATGACTTTCTCCCATGACTCCTCTGGATCATCCAAATGGTCATTGGCAAACTTAAGACGGGCCTTGACATGTGCTGGTTTAAGCAGTGGAACCTTCCGTGCCATGCATGATTTCAAACCATGACGTCTTAGTGTATTACCAACAGTAACCTTGGAAACGGTGGTCCCAGCTCCTTTCAGGTCATGGACCAGCTCCTCCCATGTAGTTCTGGGCTGATTTCTCACCTTTCTTAGGATCATTGAGACCCCACGAGGTGAGATCTTGCATGGAGCCCCAGTCCGAGGGAGATTGACAGTCATGTTTAGCTTCTTCCATTTTCTAATGATTGCTCCAACAGTGGACCTTTTTTCACCAAGCTGCTTGGACATGTCCCCGTAGCCCTTTCCAGCCTTGTGGAGGTGGACAATTTAGTCTCTAGTGTCTTTGGACAGCTCTTTGGTCTTGGCCATGTTAGTAGTTGGATTCTTACTGATTGTATGGGGTGGACAGGTGTCTTTATGCAGCTAACGACCTCAAACAGGTGCATCTAATTTAGGATAATAAATGGAGTGGAGGTGGACATTTTGAAGGCAGACTAACAGGTCTTTGAGGGTCAGAATTCTAGCTGATAGACAGGTGTTCAAATACTTATTTGCAGCTGTATCATACAAATAAATAGTTAAAAAATCATACATTGTGATTTCTGGATTTGTTTTTTAGATTATGTCTCTCACAGTGGACATGCAACTACGATGACAATTTCAGACCCCTCCATGATTTCTAAGTGGGAGAACTTACAAAATAGCAGGGTGTTCAAATACTTATTTTCTTCACTGTGTATATATATATATATATAGTTATATAACCTGTTCTTTTCTCTGGTTGAAGTCCATTGAGTTCTTCAAAATAAATGTTTATGATTTTATTTCTTCCTGATCCGTCACGAGTGAATACAAAGGTTAGAAATAACTATCTCTGTGTGTGTGTGTGTGTGTGTGTGTGTGCGTGCGCGTGCATGCCAGAGTGGGCGGAGTCTCTGATTGGATGATAGCAGCTGAACTTTGTCACTTGACTTATTTTTCAGTCTGTCAGAGTTACTGCTGTTAACAGGAAACTGATCTCAGGTGAGAAAATCAGCTTTAATAACTTAATAACTAAATAATAACTAAATGAGCTTTGATAATAACTGTCTTCTATAAAAACATAAAGATAACTTTAGTTTTTGTTGATTTTAAAATTTTAAACAGTAAAATCTGTTTAAAATTGAACTGAAACAAAAATCACCTAAAATACAAAAAAAAATCAGCTGCTGCAGAGTTCATCACATGATCCTGCTGGAGGCACCGTATGCAGACTGTCCCCGTGTCCCTCCAGACTCCATGTAAATAATCACTACTTTTATCATCGTAAAACACTCTTTATTCAAAGTGGACAGAAAGTACCAAAAGCCGTCTTGGTTCATCTTTCCACTGTTCCAACAATCACCACTCTGGTCTGGTTGGAATAAACTCTTAATTCACCCATTTACATGTGGAGATATGCTGCTCTATACACGCTAAAAGTAGTGATTATTTACATGGAGTCTGGTGGAGATATGCTGCTCTATACACGCTAAAAGTAGTGATTATTTACATGGAGTCTGGTGGAGATATGCTGCTCTATACACGCTAAAAGTAGTGATTATTTACATGGAGTCTGGTGGAGATATGCTGCTCTATACACACTAAAAGTAGCGATTATTTACATGGAGTCTGGTGGAGATATACTGCTCTATACACGCTAAAAGTAGTGATTATTTACATGGAGTCTGGTGGAGATATACTGCTCTATACACACTAAAAGTAGTGATTATTTACATGGAGTCTGGTGGAGATATGCTGCTCTATACATGCTAAAAGTAGTGATTATTTACATGGAGTCTGGTGGAGATATGCTGCTCTATACACGTTAAAAGTAGTGATTATTTACATGGAGTCTGGTGGAGATATGCTGCTCTATACACACTAAAAGTAGCGATTATTTACATGGAGTCTGGTGGGTTTGGTGATGGTGATTTCTGTTTCATGTTAAACTAAAAGGATCTTCCTCTTTAACTAAAAGGTCTCTCTCTGTAGGGCTACAGTGGTCTGCCACTGTCTGTCTCTGTTTCTTATCAGCAGAGTCAGACCACAGGTGGGGCAGTTTATCAATCACACACAGACACACTGTCTGAACTAATGCTACACTGCTAATGGTACGCCAGCTAACATCTCTATCAGACTGTCTAAATGGAGTCATTTCTAGCATCTGATTGGCTCTCAGAGTCACATGAGTGTGTAACTTTGCAGCAGGACCCAGTTTATTATTCACCCTGACATGGAGGGACCGTCCTGTTTCACATGTAACAGCATTTTCACTCCAACTTTAAAACGGAGACTCTTCAAAACATCCAACTCAGGATTTTATTGATCCATATTCTGGAGAACTCTATCAATAAACTCACACATATATATATATATATATATATATATATATATATATATATATATATATATATATATATATATTTGTCTGTGGCGTGTACCACAGACAAATAGAAGAAGTGGCTGATATCAAGAAATCCTACCATTGGCTGGAAAAGGCTGGACTGAAGGACAGCACAGAGGCCGTAACCATGGCAGCACAAGAACAGGCACTCAGTACAAGATCAATAGAGGCCGGGGTCTACCACACCAGGCAGGAACATCTGCCACGAGTATGGGCTGGAAGTCCCAAGGTCAACATGGAAGACACCTCCTAAGGTAGTCCAGAATGACCCAGCTAAGATCCTGTGGGACTTCAAGATCCAGACTGACAAACTGGTGATGGCTAACCAGCCAGACATTGTGATGATGGACAGACAGCGGGGGGGCAGTAGTGTGTGTGTGTGTGTGTGGGGGGGGCAGTAGTGATAGATGTGGCGATCCCAAGCTATCGCAACATCAAGAAGAAGGAACACGAGAAGCTTGAGAAATACCAAGGGCTGAAAGAGGAGCTAGAAAAGATGTGGAAAGTAAGAGCAACAGTGGTGCACTGGGGGGGCTGGGACCCCCAAACTGGGAGAGGGGCTCCAGCAGATTCCAGGTAAAACATCAGAGGTCTCTGTCCAGAAGAGTGCAGTCCTAGGACCAGCTAAGATACTGCGCAGAACCCTCAAACTCCCAGGCCTCTGGTAGAGGACCCGAGCTTGAGGATGACACATACCACCCCACAAGGGGTGAGAGGGGGATTTTTATATATATATATATGTATATATATAATAGACTACTGTAACTGATCTCGTCTCTTGTTTCAGATACTCTATGCAGCGGCCGTCCGGATCTTCTGACTCCTCAGAGTTTCCAGTTTCCAGTTTCTTCTCAATCCAGTGTGTTCCTCCATCTGAACCCCCACCTGCCACAGGTCCCCCTGCAGCGCCCCCCCTGCCGCGCCCCCTCCAGTCATGGACAGCATCCCGCGGCAGTGGGTGCTGAAGCCCCTCTCCCCGCTGCTGCAGCCCTCGGATCTGCGCTCCCTCGCAGGCCCGGTGCGGAGCAACAGCACCGGCCCCGATGATCTGGTCTTCACCTACGACAGCACCTCCGTCTCCTCAGGGCTCGGCTCTCCCCAGGTCCGGACTATCTGGGCTTTATTATTCAGGTTTTAGATTATTCAGAGTTAGTTTGAGTTTTTAGAGTTAGTTTTAGAGTTAGTTGTCTAGTTGTAATTCAGTTTGATAAATAACTCTGGTCTCCTCCCAGCAGGGCGCCTGGTCAGGGGACAAGGTGGTCCAGGCCCGGCAGGTCGCGGTGCAGCACGGAGGCGATGCCAGGGACGAGTGGCGTCCCAGCAGCCCCGGTTTTCCCAGCATCCCTTGCTCTCCCAGCAGCCCCAGCTTTCCCAGCAGCCCCGGCTCTCCCAGCAGCTCTGGCTCTCACTGCGGTTTCTACTCATTTGTGGAGGACCCGGCGAGTCCAGAGGCCGAGCTGAACGAAGCCTGGATGGTGTCGCCGCAGCGACAGGCGCAGCTCGCCACCCTGAAGGAAGATAAAGGATTCAAACTACAGACCTATGCCGGCAGCAGGAAGCCGGAGAGTCTGTTCGCAGACAGCAACGGGGACTCGCCGTACAAAGTGGATCCGAGGAACGGAACCGAAGCGGTTCACGAGGAAGAAGAGAAGCAGCTTCGGCAGGAGATCATTCACAGCCAGGCGCCGAAGAAGAGCTTCAGAGATCAGTGGAGCGCGCTGGAGACCCTGGACCTGAGCAGACTGGTCCCAGGTCTGGGACACCCCACTAGAACCAGCATTATAGATGTTCATATGGTTAATAGATGTTAATATATGTTAATACATGTTATTACATGGTTAATAGATGTTAATAGATGTTTAATATATGTTTAATATATGTTTAATACATGTTATTACATGGTTAATAGATGTTAATAGATGTTTAATATATGTTTAATACATGGTTAATAGATGTTAATAGATGCAGTATAATATATAATAATATTATACAATATAGTATATGATATAATATAGTATAATAATAAAAGTGATTTTCTTCTTTTTAAGGTTTTAGCTTGAGCTACAGTCCGGCCCGCTCTGGACCAAAACCCTCCGGCGCCGCCGAGCCTGGGACCGTGGTCCAGGAGCAGATTAACTTCAGCGCAGCGCGACAACAGTTCCTGCAGATGGAGCGGGACCGTCTGACGGCGCCAGGCCCAATGGAGCGGGACTGTCTGATGCCGCCAGGCCCGATGGAGCGGGACCGTCTGACGGCGCCGACTGATTCGATGGAGTGTATGATGGCGCCACCCGGATATACGGTAATCCTGGAACTTTTTCAGAGGGTATACGGTAATCCTGGAGCTTTCTTAGTGGGTATACGGTAATCCTGGAGATTTCTTAGTGGGTATACGGTAATCCTGACAAAAGGGTCTGACAAGAGACAAAATACAAGAGGTAACAAGGTAATGGGGAACAGGTGAGGTCAGGTAAATCACATTAGGGCGGGGCAGGACAATCAGACAAGCAAAAAGCAAAGCCAGACAAGACTAAACAAGACAGGAAACTACACTATCAAAATAAAACAGGAAGTAGAACAAACAGACACAGGGGAACACAAGACAGGACCAACAACCCAAGACTGGGGAGAAAACCAAAACACAAACACAGGGAAGGCCAAATGGGAAAAATAACCCCAAACCACAACAAATCTGTATTTTTCTGTTTCTTTAGACGCTTAGACGGCAGAGCAGTGTATTTGAGGATCTGGACCCCGGCCTGGAGGAGCACCAGGAGAACAGGATCAGCTACGAGACCCCGATAGAAAGGGAGATCCGATTAGTTCAGGAGCGCGAGGAGAACCTGCGGCGCTCTCGAGGTCTGAAGCTCAGCGATGGCCGAGCCGAGATGGTCCAGATCAGAACCAAACGTCTGGCGTCGCCGCTGACGCCCGGCAGAGCCAGAGAGAGGAGCCGGGGGGGCTTCATCCTCCAGAAGGAGATCCACGGAGGAGGACTGGGACCGGCAACTAACAACGTGAGAGTAGTATGTAGAGACAACAGTAGAGAGACAACGGTAGAGAGACAACAGTAGAGAGACGACGGTAGAGAGACAACAGTAGAGAGACAACAGTAGAGAGACAACAGTAGAGAGTAGTGTGTAGAGAAACAACAGTAGAGAGTAGTATGTAGAGACAGCAGTAGAGAGTAGTATGTAGAGGTACAGCAGTAGAGAGACAACAGTAGAGAGTAGTATGTAGAGACAGCAGTAGAGAGTAGTATGTAGAGGTACAGCAGTAGAGAGACAACAGTAGAGAGTAGTATGTAGAGAGACAGCAGTAGAAAGTAGTATGTAGAGGTACAGCAGTAGAGAGACAACAGTAGAGAGTAGTATGTAGAGAGACAGCAGTAGAAAGTAGTATGTAGAGGTACAGCAGTAGAGAGACAACAGTAGAGAGTAGTATGTAAAGAGTAGTATGTAGAGACAGCAGTAGAGAGTAGTATGTAGAGAGACAACAGTAGAGAGTAGTATGTAGAGGGACAGCAGTAGAGAGACAACAGTAGAGAGACAACAGTAGAGAGTAGTATGTAGAGACAACGGTAGAGAGTAGTATGTAGAGAGACAACTGTAGAGAGACAACAGTAGAGAGTAGTATGGAGAGAGACAACCGTAGAGAGACAACAGTAGAGAGTAGTATGGAGAGAGACAACCATAGAGAGACAACCGTAGAGAGACAACAGTAGAAGAGAGTAGTATGGAGAGAGACAACCGTAGGGAGACAACAGTAGAGAGTAGTATGGAGAGAGACAACAGTAGAGAGACAACAGTAGAGAGACAACAGTAGAGAGTAGTATGTATAGAAACAACAGTAGAGAGTAGTATGTAGAGACAGCAGTAGAGAGTAGTATGTAGAGGTACAGCAGTAGAGAGACAACAGTAGAGAGTAGTATGTAGAGACAGCAGTAGAGAGTAGTATGTAGAGGTACAGCAGTAGAGAGACAACAGTAGAGAGTAGTATGTAAAGAGTAGTATGTAGAGACAGCAGTAGAGAGTAGTATGTAGAGAGACAACAGTAGAGAGTAGTATGTAGAGAGACAGCAGTAGAGAGTAGTATGTAGAGGGACAGCAGTAGAGAGACAACAGTAGAGAGACAACAGTAGAGAGTAGTATGTAGAGACAACGGTAGAGAGTAGTATGTAGAGAGACAACCGTAGAGAGACAACAGTAGAGAGTAGTATGGAGAGAGACAACCGTAGAGAGACAACAGTAGAGAGTAGTATGGAGAGAGACAACTGTAGAGAGACAACAGTAGAGAGTAGTATGGAAAGAGACAACCATAGAGAGACAACAGTAGAGAGTAGTATGGAGAGAGACAACTGTAGAGAGACAACAGTAGAGAGACAACAGTAGAGAGTAGTATGTAGAGACAACGGTAGAGAGTAGTATGTAGAGAGACAACCGTAGAGAGACAACAGTAGAGAGTAGTATGGAGAGAGACAACTGTAGAGAGACAACAGTAGAGAGTAGTATGGAGAGAGACAACCGTAGAGAGACAACAGTAGAGAGTAGTATGGAGAGAGACAACCATAGAGAGACAAGTAGTAGAGAGACAACAGTAGAAGAGAGTACAATGGAGAGAGACAACCGTAGGGAGACAACAGTAGAGAGTAGTATGGAGAGAGACAACTGTAGAGAGACAACTGTAGAGAGACAACAGTAGAGAGTAGTATGTAGAGACAACGGTAGAGAGTAGTATGTAGAGAGACAACCGTAGAGAGACAACAGTAGAGAGTAGTATGTAGAGACAACAGTAGAGAGTAGTGTGTAGAGAAACAACAGTAGAGAGTAGTATGTAGAGACAACGGTAGAGAGTAGTATGTAGAGAGACAACCGTAGAGAGACAACATTAGAGAGTAGTATGTAGAGAAACAACAGTAGAGAGTAGTATGTAGAGACAGCAGTAGAGAGTAGTATGTAGAGGTACAGCAGTAGAGAGACAACAGTAGAGAGTAGTATGTAGAGACAGCAGTAGAGAGTAGTATGTAGAGGTACAGCAGTAGAGAGACAACAGTAGAGAGTAGTATGTAAAGAGTAGTATGTAGAGACAGCAGTAGAGAGTAGTATGTAGAGAGACAGCAGTAGAGAGTAGTATGTAGAGAGACAGCAGTAAAGAGTAGTATGTAGAGGGACAGCAGTAGAGAGACAACAGTAGAGAGACAACAGTAGAGAGTAGTATGTAGAGACAACAGTAGAGAGTAGTATGTAGAGAGTAGAGAGACAACAGTAGAGAGTAGTATGTAGAGACAACGGTAGAGAGTAGTATGTAGAGAGACAACCGTAGAGAGACAACAGTAGAGAGTAGTATGGAGAGAGACAACCGTAGAGAGACAACAGTAGAGAGTAGTATGGAGAGAGACAACCGTAGAGAGACAACAGTAGAGAGTAGTATGGAAAGAGACAACATAGAGAGACAACCGTAGAGAGACAACAGTAGAAGAGAGTAGTATGGTAGAGAGACAAAGTATGTAGAGAGAGACAACAGTAGAGAGTAGTATGGAGAGAGACAACTGTAGAGAGACAACAGTAGAGAGACAACAGTAGAGAGTAGTATGTAGAGACAACAGTAGAGAGTAGTATGTAGAGAGACAAACGTAGAGAGACAACAGTAGAGAGTAGTATGTAGAGACAGCAGAGAGACAACAGTAGAGAGTAGTATGAGAGAGACAACAGTAGAGAGACAACAGTAGAGAGTAGTATGGAGAGAGACAACGTAGAGAGACAACAGTAGAGTAGTATGGAGAGAGACAACCATAGAGAGACAACAACCGTAGAGAGACAACAGTAGAAAAAGAGTAGTATGGAGAGAGACAACCGTAGAGAGACAACAGTAGAGAGTAGTATGAGAGAACTAGAGAGACAACAGTACAACTGTAGAGAGACAACAGTAGAGAGACAACAGTAGAGAGTAGTATGTAGAGACAACGGTAGAGAGTAGTATGTAGAGAGACAACCGTAGAGAGACAACAGTAGAGAGTAGTATGTAGAGACAACGGTAGAGAGACAACAGTAGAGAGTAGTATGTAGAGAGACAACCGTAGAGAGACAACAGTAGAGAGTAGTATGGAGAGAGACAACCATAGAGAGACAACTGTAGAGAGACAACAGTAGAAGAGAGTAGTATGGAGAGAGACAACCGTAGAGAGACAACAGTAGAGAGTAGTATGGAGAGAGACAACTGTAGAGAGACAACAGTAGAGAGACAACAGTAGAGAGTAGTATGTAGAGACAACGGTAGAGAGTAGTATGTAGAGAGACAACCGTAGAGAGACAACAGTAGAGAGTAGTATGTAGAGACAGCGGTAGAGAGACAACAGTAGAGAGTAGTATGGAGAGAGACAACCGTAGAGAGACAACAGTAGAGAGTAGTATGGAGAGAGACAACCGTAGAGAGACAACAGTAGAGAGTAGTATGGAGAGAGACAACCATAGAGAGACAACCGTAGAGAGACAACAGTAGAAAAGAGTAGTATGGAGAGAGACAACCGTAGAGAGACAACAGTAGAGAGTAGTATGGAGAGAGACAACTGTAGAGAGACAACAGTAGAGAGTATGTAGAGACAACAGTAGAGAGTAGTATGTAGAGACAACGGTAGAGAGTAGTATGTAGAGAGACAACCGTAGAGAGACAACAGTAGAGAGTAGTATGTAGAGAGACAACCGTAGAGAGACAACAGTAGAGAGTAGTATGTAGAGACAACAGTAGAGAGTAGTATGTAGAGACAACAGTAGAGAGTAGTATATAGAGACAACAGTAGAGAGTATGTGTATGGACTCACATTGTGTCTTGACAGGGACGATCCAGCCTGGATCCTCTGCAGGTGCTGGAGGACATCAAGACAGAGTTAAACCAGCCAAACAAGGACAAGAGGACAGGAGAAAGACAGTCTGAGTCCATGTTGGCGTGCTGTCCTCATCGACACCCTGAGGACACTGAGTCGTACCTCTGCCGGATGAGTCCGGCACAGTCTTTTTTTTCTGAGACGGACTCAGACATCCAGGACGCATCCGGTTTCAGCTGGCATCAAACCACCAGGTACACTTTATTACACATATACAAATATAATACTGTATGTAAAGTCTCTTTTATATAGACCTTAGTGGTCCCTAATACTGTATCTGAAGTCTCTTTATATAGACCTTAGTGGTCCCTAATACTGTATCTGAAGTCTCTTTTATATAGACCTTAGTGGTCCCTAATACTGTATGTAAAGTCTCTTTTATATAGACCTTAGTGGTCCCTAATACTGTATCTGAAGTCTCTTTTATATAGACCTTAGTGGTCCCCTAATACTGTATCTGAAGTCTCTTTTATATAGACCTTAGTGGTCCCCTAATACTGTATCTGAAGTCTCTTTTATATAGACCTTAGTGGTCCCTAATACTGTATCTGAAGTCTCTTTTATATAGGCCTTAATACTCACAAGCCCCCGACTGAGCGAGGCTGCGTGGTCGTTTACCCCGGTGGATGAGACGGTCGCCTCTGGTCGAACTCTGACTGTTGTTTGTGCAAATGCACCAAACAAGAGCTCGGCGTATTCAGCCTTCTTGGAGACCTTGGGGCTCCACTGGGGGACCTTGAATGGGGTCCTGTATGAGGCTCCAGTAGGGGACCTTGAATGGAGTCCTGTATCTTTCCTCGGATCAGGGAGGCTCCAAAATCATGGTTGCAGCTTTCGCCATGGTCCCGCTACACGTTCCCTTCCCTGCCACGATCTGTGGTGCTACGTCCTGCTGGGCCTTGTAATGCTGCACAGTGCCCTGCTATGCCATGAACTACTACAAAGAACTACTACAAGCTACTATTTTTTGTTTTGGGACTGTTATTGCCACTCTTCATTCTATCCCCAACCGGTCGTCAGACACCGCCTACCAAGAGCCTGGGTCTGTCCGAGGTTTCTTCCCAAAGGGGAGTTTTTCCTTGCCACTGTCGCACTGTTGCTTGCTCTGGAGGAAACTACTAGAACTGTTGAGTCCTTGTAAAGTGTCTTGAGATAGCTCTTGTTATGAATTGATACTATAAATAAAATTGAAATTGAAAATTGAAATTATGGGGCTCCAGTAGGGGACCTTGAATGGAGTCCTGTATGGGGCCCCAGTGGGGGACCTTGAATGGAGTCCTGAATGGGACTCCAGTGGGGGACCTTGAATGGAGTCCTGTATGGGGCTCCAGTGGAGGATCTTGAATGGAGTCCTGTATGGGGCTCTATTAGGGGACTCCATAGTTCTGCTGGCGGACTTCAACGCACACGTGGGCAATGATGGAGATACTTGGAGAGGCTGATTGGGAGGAACGGGTCCCTGATCTAAACCAGAGTGGTGGTCTGTTGTTGGACTTCTGGTCTAGCCATGGATTGTCCATAACAAACTAGGGCTGTAATCTCCCAGTCGACTGGTCGATTTATTGGTCAATATCTGGCTCGACCAAAATTCTGATTGGTCCATTTTTTGTTATTTCATGTTATTTCATCAGGTGGAAGCATGGACCGTTACGGTCTACGGGTGGAAAGCACTAACTGCTAATGGGGGTGTTTACAGAGCACCTTTGTTTCACAGGTAACAGTCTGTCTTCAGAACACCCTCCTTGTTTTTACTTTTTTGGATTAGCCCAACCCACTGGGGACAGATTAAAGATAGAACTAGAACCCAACCGCAGCGACGGTAGCATCCCCCATACCCCCCCCAGACCCCGTTGGATGTTAAGCCTCTATCATCCAAACGCTAAAATAATATCACGGAAGAAATTGTCAACTTTATGTCTCAGGATATGAGGCCCATTGCTGTTGTGGAGGGCTGAGGTTTTAAGAACTTGTTAATATACAGCGCCAGCACGCCACACCATCATCCATGGACTAACCGCACAATGTGAGGGACTCAAAGAGAAAGTTTCAGAGTTAATGCAACGAGGCACTGAGCGTGACCACAGATACGTAAATGTGCTGTATGTATATAACGCTTTTCTAGTCTTAACGACTACTCAAAGCGCTTTTACATCATACAGGATACATTCACCATTCACACACATTCATACACTGTGGCCGAGGCTGCCGTACAAGGTGCCACCTGCTCATCAGATAAACATGCACACACATTTACACTCCGATGCACAGCATCGGGGGTAACTCTGGGTTCAGTGTCTTGCCCAAGGACACTTCGACATGGGATTGCAGGGTCAGGGATTGAACCACCGACCTTCCAATTGGCAGGCAATCGCTCTACTGCTGAGCCACAGCCGCCCCTGTTTAAATATGCAGTATATATTACAGTGGACGTTCCTTTAGTGTTTAATAGTAAAAGCTTTAAATTAATAGTGTATTCGTGTCTCAGCCGCTCTGTGTGAGGACATTCACAGAGCGCTGATGCTGATGCGCTGTCAGAGCCGACAGACGAGTCTGATTTCAGCACCTCCGCACCCCCTGCTCCCCCCCAGTCGATGTTTAGTTGAAATTTCGATCAAGATTTTCTTTGGTTCATTATAGCCCTATAACAAACACCATGGTCAGGCATAGGATGCTCATAAGTGTATGTGATACCAGAGCACCCTAGGGTGCTAATAAGTGTATGTGGTACCTGAGCACCCTAGGCCAAAGGTCAATGATCGATTTTATAATCGTTTCATCTGATATGAGGCCGTATGTTTTGGACACTTGGGTGAAGAGAGGGGCGGAGCGGTCAACTGATCACCATCTGGTGGTGAGTTGGGTTGGAGGGAGGGGAGACTCTGGACAGACCCTTGAGTGGACAATTTTCATAGTTTCCATTGCTCAAGCTGTGGTGGAGAGCTGTGGTCTTAGGTTCTTTGGTGCCTCAAGGAGTCTTTCTGGGATTTGTTATCCCAGAGGACTCCGGAGGCAGTTGCAAGTACCAACGGGCCCAAAGGGCTGCAGCCTCTGCCTTGACAGAGGTAAAGCAGCGGGTGTGGGAGAAGTTTGGAGAAGACCTGGAGAAGACACGGAGAAGACATGGAGAAGGACTTTCGGTCGGCACCAAGGTGCTTCTGGAAAACCGTTTCTGGTCTCCCTGGTGGAGGTCTCTGAGGTAGTTAAACAACTCAACAGTGGCAAAGCCCCAGGGATTGATGAGATCCGTCCAGAAATGCTGAAAGCTCTGGGTGTGGGGGGGCTGTCTTGGTTGACACGCCTCTTCAACATTGCGTGGAAGTCTGGAACGGTGCCTAGGGAGTGGCAGACTAGCGTGGTGGTTCCCCTCTTCAAAATGGGGGACCAGAGGGTGTGTGCCCAATTACAGGGGTATCACACTTTTCTGCCTCCCTGGTAAAGTCTACTCCAAGGTGCTGGAGAGGAGGGTTCGACCGATGGTTGAACCTCGGATTGAAGAGGAACAATGCGAATTCCGTCCTGGCCGTGGAACAATGGATCAGATCTCCGACAGGGCTGCACTTTGTCACCAATCCTGTTTGTAATATTTATGGACAGGATATCGAGGCGTAGTCGGGCTGGGGAGGGGTTGCAGTTCGGTGGGCTCGGGATCTCATCGCTGCTCTTTGCAGATGATGTGGTCCTGATGATATCATCGGTCTGTGACCTTCAGCACTCACTGGATTGGTTCGCAACCGAGTGCGAAGCGGCTGGGATGAGGACCAGCACCTCTATATCTGAGGCCATGGTTCTCAACAGGAAACTGATGGAGTGCTTTTTTCAAGTAGGGAGTGAGTCCTTACCCCAAGTGAAGGAGGTTAAATACCTTGGGGTTCACGAGTAAGGAGACCATGGAGCAGGAGATTGGTCGGAGGATTGGAGCAGCAGGTGCGGTATTACATTCCGTTTATCGCACCATTGTGACAAAAAGAGAGCTGAGCCAGAAGGCAAAGCTCACGATCTACTGGTCAGTGTTCTTTCCTACCCTCACCGATGGTCATGAAGGCTGGGTCAGGACCGACAGAACTAGATCCAGGGTACAAGCAGCCAAAATGGGTTTCCTCAGGAGGGGGGCTGGCGTCTCCCTTAGAGATAGGGTGAGAAGCTCAGTCATCCGAGAGGAGCTCGGAGTAGAGCTGCTGCTCCTTCGTGTTGAAAGAAGCCAGTTGAGGTGGTTCGGGCATCTGGTAAGAATGCCTTCTGGCCCCCCTAGGGAGGTGGTCCATGGACGTCCAGCTGGGAGGAGGCCTCGAGGGAAGACCAGGACTAGGTGGAGGGAGGTCCAGCTGGGAGGAGGCCTCTGGAAAGACCAGGACTAGGTGGAGAGACGTCCAGCGGGGAGGAGGCCTCGGGGAAGACCCAGGACTACGTAGAGACGTCCAGCTGGCAGGAGGTCTCAGTGAAGACCCAGGACTAGGTGGAGGGACGTCCAGCTGGGAGGAGCTGGTTAATGTGGCTCGGGAAAGGGACGTATGGGACCCCTGCTGCAGCTGCTGCCCCAAGAGACCCGACACCGGATAAGAGGATGAAGATGGATGGATGGTCCCCTAATACTGTATCTGAAGTCTCTTTTATATAGAAACGGTTATAGAGTTATTAAAACGTTAAAATAATTCTTATTTTGCGTTGCAGAATCCTTCTGAAGGACCAATCATCTCCCTCCTCCCCAACACCATCCAGCTGGCGTGATCTGCCCGCCCCCACACCTCAGCGCAGCGCAGCGCCACGGTCCTGGCGGGAGAACCTGGAGTCCACCGGGCTGACGCCTCGAGGACGCGGCACTCCGGACTTCATCGAGAAGGAGATCAAGGAGGCACTGAGACGAGAGCGGGAGCTGAAGGAGCTGAGGGAGAACAGGGGGGACAGGGAGGACAGGGGTAACAGGGGGAGTAGGGAGGACAGGGGGAACAGGGAGGACAGGGAGAACAGGGAGGACAGGGAGAACAGGGAGGACAGGGGAACAGGGAGGACAGGGGGAACAGGGAGAACAGGGAGGACAGGGGGAACAGGGAGAACAGGGAGGACTGGGGGAACAGGGAGAACAGGGAGGACAGGGGGAACAGGGAAAACAGGGAGGACAGGGGGAACAGGGAGGACAGGGGGAACAGGGAGAACAGGGAGAACAGGGAGGACAGGGGGAACAGGGGGATTAGGGAGGACAGGGGAAACAGGAGGACAGGGAGAACAAGGAGGACAGGGGGAACAGGGAGGACAGGGGGAACAAGGAGGACAGGGGGAACAGGGAGAACAGGGGGAACAGGGAGGACAGGGAGGAGACCTGCTCCCCGCCGCCACTGGTGCAACAGGCAGCCAAGATGGCTGCAAGCCTGTTCTACCCCTCGGCTAACACGGGTATGGAGTCGGCGCACACATCTATCTATCTATCTATCTATCTATCTATCTATCTATCTATCTATCTATCTATCTATCTATCTATCTATCTATCTACAGTGAGGAAAATAAGTATTTGAACACCCTGCTATTTTGCAAGTTCTCCCACTTAGAAATCATGGAGGGGTCTGAAATTGTCATCGTAGGTGCATGTCCACTGTGAGAGACATAATCTAAAAAAAAAATCCAGAAATCACAATATATGATTTTTTAACTATTTATTTGTATGATATAGCTGCAAATAAGTATTTGAACACCTGTCTATCAGCTAGAATTCTGACCCTCAAAGACCTGTTAGTCTGCCTTCAAAATGTCCACCTCCACTCCATTTGTTATCCTAAATTAGATGCACCTGTTTGAGGTCGTTAGCTGCATAAAGACACCTGTCCACCCCATACAATCAGTAAGAATCCAACTACTAACATGGCCAAGACCAAAGAGCTGTCCAAAGACACTAGAGACAAAATTGTCCACCTCCACAAGGCTGGAAAGGGCTACGGGAAATTGCCAAGCAGCTTGGTGAAAAAAGGTCCACTGTTGGAGCAATCATTAGAAAATGGAAGAAGCTAAACATGACTGTCCATCTCCCTCGGACTGGGGTTCCATGCAAGATCTCACCTCGTGGGGTCTCAATGATCCTAAGAAAGGTGAGAAATCAGCCCAGAACTACACGGGAGGAGCTGGTCCATGACCTGAAAAGAGCTGGGACCACCGTTTCCAAGGTTACAGTTGGTAATACACTAAGACGTCATGGTTTGAAATCATGCATGGCACGGAAGGTTCCCCTGCTTAAACCAGCACATGTCAAGGGCGTCTTAAGTTTGCCAATGACCATTTGGATGATCCAGAGGAGTCATGGGAGAAAGTCATGTGGTCAGATGAGACCAAAATAGAACTTTTTGGTCATAATTCCACTAACGGTGTTTGGAGGAAGAAGAATGATGAGTACCATCCCAAGAACACCATCCCTACTGTGAAGCATGGGGGTGGTAGCATCATGCTTTGGGGGTGTTTTTCTGCACAAGGGACAGGGCACCTGCACTGTATTAAGGAGAGGAGGACCGGGGCCATCTATTGCGAGATTTTGGGGAACAACCTCCTTCCCTCAGTTAGAGCATTGAAGATGGGTCGAGGCTGGGTCTTCCAACATGACAATGACCCGAAGCACACAGCCAGGAGAACCAAGGAGTGGCTCTGGAAGAAGCAGATCAAGGTTCTGGCGTGGCCTAGCCAGTCTCCAGACCTAAACCCAATAGAGAATCTTTGGAGGGAGCTCAAACTCCGTGTTTCTCAGCGACAGCCCAGAAACCTGACTGATCTAGAGAAGATCTGTGTGGAGGAGTGGGCCAAAATCCCTTCTGCAGTGTGTCAAACCTGGTGAAAAACTACAGGAAACGTTTGACCTCTGGAACTGCAAACAAAGGCTACTGTACCAAATATTAACATTGATTTTCTCAGGTGTTCAAATCATACATACAACAAAATCATACATTGTGATTTCTGGATTTTTTCTTTTAGATTATATCTCTCACAGTGGACATGCACCTACGATGACAATTTCAGACCCCTCCATGATTTCTAAGTGGGAAAACTTGCAAAATAGCAGGGTGTTCAAATACTTATTTTACTCACTGTATCTATCTATCTATCTATCTATCTATCTATCTATCTATCTATCTATCTATCTATCTATCTATCTATCAAGAACAATCTCGTGACTGGTAACTGATTTACGTAGAGTGCAGCTAAAGGAGCTAAAAGGACTTTGGTCGTTCTCTCGTTAAGTTATTGATTCGTAGTTCTTAGTTATTGAGTCTCAGCTGTTTATGTGACAGAGTCCATCCAGAGTCCATTCAGGTTTTACTAAGTTTATGTGACAGAGTCCATCCAGAGTCCATTCAGGTTTTACTCTGTTTATGTGACAGACTGGAGCTTCCACACCAGAGTCCATTCAGGTTTTGTCTGTTTAGGATCCTTTTACACAACAGCAGCACTTTCTTTCCTTCCATCTGGTTTTAGTGATAGACTTAGACTTCTCTATTAATCCTTTTGGGATGACTCCCGCAAGGAAATTTCCAGCATCCTTTTTCAGCAAGAAGAATACAGAATAGAGATGATAATAATAATAATAATAATAATAATAATAATAATAATAATAATAATAAAAGCTTTTGGCTATAAAAAAGACATAAAAAGACATTTACCATAAATTATCATAAATATGATGTCAAAGGTCACGTATCACTGAAGTACCACTGACCTACGGCAAGGTCAAGTCTTCAGCTGACATCACAGTGTCCTCTGTGATGTCATAGATGATGTCATTGACTGTGTCCTTCCTGTTGTGTTACAGATAAAGCTTCCAGTGTTTCCTCTCCTTGTGCTCGTCCCTCCGTCCGTCTGCCCTCCTTCGTCACCGCTCAGCCCTTCTCCCCCCCTCCTGCCCATGGCGCGCCCCCCCGGCCCCCTTCCCCCTTCCTCGGCCCCCCCTCCCTTCAGAGGTCTGACGGAGACGCTGCTGCAGGACTTTGAGGAGAGACGAGTCAAAGAGAAGCTGGATGAAAGCGCAGTAAGTCTCCAACACTGAGACTCTTATTTTGAAGGTTCTAGGCACAGTAGGTCTTCAACACTGAGGCTCTTATTTTGAAGGTTCTAAGTGCAGTAAGTCTTAAAGAGTGAGACTCTTATTTTGAAGATTCTAGGTGCAGTAATTCTTGAACACTGATGCTCTTATTTCGAAGGTTCTTGTGCTTCCTGTCAACATTAATTTGTGTTTTTCTGTGTTCAGTACGCAGGGATTCAGCTGGTCGACGACGTGAATAACGAGGTAAATGAGAGGGGGGAACGCCAGAGCAGGGTTAATGAGAAGGGGGAGCGCCAGAGCAGGGGGAATGAGAGGGGGAAATGCCAGAGCAGGGGGAATGAGAGGGGGAATGCCAGAACAGGGGGAATGAGAGGGAGCAGGGGGAATGAGAGAACAGGGGGAATGAGAGAACAGGGGGAATGAGAGAACAGGGGGAATGAGAGAACAGGGAGAATGAGAGGGGGAAACACCAGAGCAGGGGGAATGAGAAGGGGAACACCAGAACAGGGGGAATGAGAGAGAGCAGGGGGAATGAGAGAGCAGGGGGAATGAGAGAGCAGGGAGAATGAGAGGGGGAAACGCCAGAGCAGGGTTAATGAGAAGGGGGAGCGCCAGAGCAGGGTTAATGAGAAGGGGAATGCCAGAGCAGGGGGAATGAGAGGGGGAACGCCAGAACAGGGGGAATGAGAGGGAGCAGGGGGAATGAGAGAACAGGGGGAATGAGAGAACAGGGGGAATGAGAGAACAGGGAGAATGAGAGGGGGAAACGCCAGAGCAGGGGGAATGAGAGAGGGAAACCCAGAGCAGGGTGAATGAGAAGGGGAACACCAGAACAGGGGGAATGAGAGAGAGCAGGGGGAATGAGAGAGCAGGGAGAATGAGAGAGCAGGGAGAATGAGAGGGGGAAACGCCAGAGCAGGGGGAATGAGAGGGGGAAACACCAGAGCATGGGGAATGAGAGGGAGCAGGAGGAATGAGAGAGTAGGGGGAATGAGAGGGAGCAGGAGGAATGAGAAAGCAGGGGGAATGAGAGAGAGCAGGAGGAATGAGAGAGCAGGGGGAATGAGAGGGAGCAGGAGGAATGAGAGAGCAGGGGGAATGAGAGGGAGCAGGAGGAATGAGAGAGTAGGGGGAATGAGAGGGGGGAATGCAGCAGGATATATTCCTGTTGCTTTAACGTGTGTTTGTCTGTTTCAGGTCGTAGAGTCGACTCGAGTTACCCGACATAAAAACAAGCGCGCTCTGCT